>JAVQJS010144855.1:0-12923 GCA_036024795.1 Galaxias rostratus | reverse complement strand
ATGCACATATTCAGTCTCTCTCTCTCTTTCTCTCTCTCTCTCTCTCTCTCTCTCACGCTCTTTCTTATGTATTATATATATATATATATATATATATCATGTGTATAACAATGCATTATATTTATAAAGCGCTTTTCAAAACACTCAAAGACGCTGTACCAAGTAAAAGTAAACAAAATATAGCAAAACAAGTCGCCGGTCCATCGCAGGGCCAACAAAAAGGGCCAAACGGTAAGTAACACATTCACACCTACGGATAATTTACGAGTCACCCATCAGCCTGCACATTTTTGGATATATATATATAAAAAACACCTATACTTGGATTTCCTGTGTGACTGTTGGGCAGGCTGCCCAGTGCAACCCCTCCCCTTCTGCAAGTAGCGTGTGAGTGTGTAAAAGCAGCCTGGGAGCGCCCCGGTGAGTGTGTGACCTTTATTGACAGTTTACTGTGCTCAGACACGAAATGGAGAGGGAACGGGGAGAAGAGCAATGATTAGACCGCGCATGCTGGTCAAGACAACAAAGAGAGAGCGCCAGCAATAAGTATTCATAGAGCCAGGATCCTCGTATTTTTATGAGAAAATCAAGATTTGTTATTTTCTGTTTCCTACCCTTGAGCTACTTTGAGTTAAAAAAATAAATAAACGGTGTTTTGAGTTGAAACAGCTAGTGCTCTGAATACAGAGTGGACAGGTGTTCTTGATTCTGTCTACACTTGTGAAAGGCGACCAGGACAAACACATTAGAAATCTGAATGAATGTGCCCAAGCCACCCCAAAGAATTGCCCTGACACACACACACACACCAACGCCAAAACTCTGTCGTTTCCGAAGACAATGCGTGGCTGGATCAAAGTTGAACCAGCCAGTGACACAGCTACTTTCTAATGGAACCAACTCCCTTCCCTCCATGTTGCCATCTTTTGCACTTTCCTCTCATCCCTCGCTGCTGGGAAACAAGCCCCCTTGAGCTTAATAATTGATTTGTCTGCAGACAGAACAAATGACCTTTTTCCCTTTGACGGAGCCAAAGGACTGCGTCAAACGCAGACAAACAAATGAGGAGGATGAAAAAAAAAAAAAAAAATTATGTTCCATCTTCAAAGAAGATCCTTGTGAGCAACCCCTCTCCTCTGGTCCTGTTCCCCTCTACCCCGTTTCCTCACGCGTCTGCCCCTTTTTCTATCAAGAAGTGCCAGACCATAATTAGAGAGAGCTGCCTCCCTGCTGGGGCAAGAGTCTCCAGAGCCAATCAACTCCTCTCACTATTTGCCAGCTTCTTTTTTCTTGACACCATTCCATGCCCCCCCCCCCTCTATTTCCCCCCTCCTTGTGTGCTATTTGAAAGCCTTGTTGAGGTGTGAGCATGTTCTGAGGGAGGTGGAAGGAAAGGCAGAGGACATGAGGGAGACGTAAGGGAATAGGAGCGTCATTGGGAGGGTGTGAAAAGGAAAGATGCAAGAAATGGTGGAACGAGGGTTGAATGGGGCACGAGGGAAAATGGAGAGTGAGGGAGGGATGGAGGTATGGACCGAAGAGACGATGGAGGAAGGGAGGGAAGGAGGAGCGGGGAGGAGTTGGCTGGTGACGATGAGTCATGGCTTTCTAAACCGTGTAATGGCTGCTGTCGGTGGTAATTGTACCCCAGCCATACGGCTGTCCTCACACTGCTACTCAAGGGGGCAGAGGAGTGACAGCCCTTCAGCCTGCTCCCTGGGTAAGTATGCAGCTGTGTGCCAGGGAGGAGGAGGAGGGGTAAGACATTGAGAGCAGGTGGGTGGGTAATGAGAGACAGAGGGTGCTGAGGTAGTGGGAGGGGGTAGAAAACAGGGTGCAGGTGCTACACAAGAGCTTGATTGAAGTGGAATCAGAGGACGTACTCTAAATTCTCATCTCCATTCACTCAAAACATGGTAACAGAGACCCCGTCCTGACCTATGACCCTTGAGAACAAATGTCGAAGAGTCATGAACCACACAGGTCAGGACCTTTTCTTCTTTTCCAGTCCAATGTGACTGAAAACATGTCCTAATAGATGTGGACAGTTAGAGGTGAGCATAAGAGGTGAGCAGTGGGGCTTTTAATCCAATAGCCTCGTGTTCCAGCGGGCCTTCGATACGCTGTTTTTGCTGTCTCAACAGCATGCCAACAAAGCCGTGACTTGACAACCTCCTCATTGGCTGGGAAACGGCACCAGAATAGAGCTGAGCAGCCCACCCCGCTGGTCCCTCGCTCGCTCCTCCGCTGTCACAATTACGTGCGCCTCTCCGTTTGGATCAGCTCGGGCGCACGCAGACTAGCAAAGTGCCCTTTCATTCTAATTGTGGTCCTTTCTGTGTGAAAGAGACGTGAAAATGTCACGCTGCGAGCCAGCCAGCCATCCAATCGGATGAATCACAGCGGATCATTGTCCCTGACAGGGTTCATGGCGTCTCCAAGGTGCCGCCTCCGCCCACAGCAGTGGCTGCTGCGTGTGCAGTGAGGAGCTGTGTCTGCGGGCACGGGGACATGCATCCGCGAGAGGACGTACGGTCCTCCTTCAACGTTTCCAATCTCTCTCTGCCTCGACTACTATTGGACCGATCCGTCCGCTTCCCAACGCAGTTGGACGCAGGCATAGCTTGCCGGGCATGTGTTAACGGTTGGTTTTTGGCTGACATCTGACGGCATTAAATAGGTGATCGCTGTTTGTCAACGATCCTCTTCTTCTTGACGTCTTCCACCTGACTCATTTAGCGATCACGTCCCCCCGTCCCCAGACCAACCTCGGACGGATAATAACAAGCCACGAGCCAGATTTGTTTGGGCAGAGAAACAGGGTGAGGGAGAGGTAGCAGGAGAGAGGCAGGCAAGAGGGGAGGTGCACTGACGACTCGACGGCACATCTGTCCCTTTTATTCCTAAAAGGAATAATTGAGTAACATCTGAGAAGTTGACTAGATACACACCTACAGTACATGTTACACACACACACATTACACCACACATTTTATTACTATGCGTTGTTCTATAGAGCTGTTATTTATGAAAAATGTAAACATGCAGCATTTATTATTTTCTACAATCTTGAACTATCTTCTTATTTTTGCAGCCTATTTATAATTCTGTTTTTAAAGTACAGACATGGTTGACTTTAGTTGTGCAGTTTGAGGCTTTCGGCTCTGAATTATTGAAAGGACTTTCATCTGTGCACAATCCCACCAAGGTTTTTTACTTAGCTCAAATGTACAATGACTTTAGGGAACAATTTGTTCACAGTAGCCAACACCAGTTCGCTTGTAATTTGGCAGTGTTTTTGAAAGTAGATCTCCTGACAATTGGTAAATTTAAACTATGGAATAGCATATGGTACATTACAATACATTGGTCTCCACCTCTTTTTTTAAAAAAAAGGAAAAGTTATGTTGTTGGTCTTGGCTGTCATGATGTAATGAGTCAGATCAGGTACTCTGTAGTCTACAAAGTACAATTACGGTGTCCCAGTGTTTTTGTTTTGACTTTGCATCAGCCTAATTAGGTTATCACACATCAAAACACATTTCTGATCATGATTCAGCCCAAGGCCAAGACAACCTATCTCTCATGCAAGCACACACACACACACACACACTCACACACACACACACACACACACACACACACGCACACACTGTGTCTGCAACTATTTTGGGGTGTTTAATCCTATCTGCTGCATTACACAGGCTAAACATTCTGATTGAAGATGCCGTAGCTACAGTGTCGTGTTGACACACAGATCCTTCTCACAGTGTGGGTGGGTGTCACTCCGTGAACGTAAACTGTGATGCACTTGAAGGAGAGAGGGAGGTCACATGTCCCGACAGTTAGGGTAACAGGCACCCAGCAGTCCACGTAACAGGCATCCAGCTTTGCAGGATATAGTCATGGTTCACTGTGGTCTTTGCTGGTGTCGGGGCCATTGAAGTGTACTGATGGTCCACGCTTCTCTAAGAAAATTATATTTTTGAGAGGACGCCCTGACTGTATATTAGAAACATTAGTATGCCACTTAACATTGTATCAGACTGAAATAACACAATGTATTTCCATATATTTTCCTGGAACATATGTACAAAACAAACTACAAACTAACTCATCCCATGCGTTTATTTTCAATGTAGTGCCCTGATATAATTTGGTTACCTACTCACCTACAAACATGCCTGGACCTTTTATGTGTGGCCTTTGGTGAGCAGCTGGTTTCGTGCGAGTTGGACTGGGATTTTGTCTTTGTGTCTTTGTTTGCCCGTGCGTGTGCGAGTCAGAGAGAAAGATATGGTGTCCAACCTCCGAGACCCCCAGCTTTTCTCTCTCTGATTCACCTGTCTTCCTACGCCTCCCACTGCTCTTCTCAACACTCTCTCTGAGTCACCCCCCCCTCTCCCCCGTCATGTGTCTCCGCTCACCCTCTCTATTTCCATCCCCATTTTTATCTGTGGCCTCGCCCACCTGCCTCTGTTCTCTCCCCTATCTGGGCCTCTGGATGTGCCCTGCCGGGCTGTCACGTCCCCTATGAACTCGCTGAGGGCCGCGTCTGACGTCTCCCCTGCTAGCTCACACAGGACACAGGGGAGGCGCCGCGCGACCCAGCCTCCTGCGTCACGCGCCGCGTAATAGCGCGCTCTCGCGTCACTGTTCTTTGACGATCGTAAGCCGGCATGGGTCCCCCTTGTTCTTGAGCGGATCAATTGCGTGTTACAATGTATCTCGCCTAAACGCAGAGGTGAACGGGGCTCAATTACACTCTGCGTGTGTTGGAGCATCTCTAGGTAGCGTGTATTGATACCCCCGTCGAGCTGAGCCACGGTGTCAGCATTGAGAGGGTGATCTGTCAATAAAAAGCAGCCTGTCGTCTGATCCCCCTCCCTCCCCATGCCTCTGCAATGGCTCCCATATGTGTATTTACCGAAGTAATTAAACCGAGGGCGATTAACAAGCAATCGTGCGGCGCACGCCATTAAGTGCATGTCCCACGCTGTCCCCTTCCAACCCCATCACTGCTATTAAAAACAACAGCGGCCATTGTTTCTCTGTGGTAGCACTACGTCGTTACCTGTGAACGACACATGCACAGCCCTCTCTTCACAACTTAGGGACCCACTTAACATTTTCCCTGCCTTGTGATTTATTATTTTGTTTTTTTTCTGTTTGTTATTTTACCTATTTCCTTTGTTTGTGGTAAGTGCTTGGTTTGTCGCCAGTTTTAGTCAAATTGCCACTCTCGCAGATTGGTCTGTTCTACTCCTAAACTGTGATCAAAGAGGATCATTATATAGTACTATGTTAATCGAGGTGTTCTGAACACGGAAACGACAATTTCTTTTTTCATCTGGATAATGTGCTTGTTTTTGTCCCTTTCTGCGTGAAAAGAAGCAGATGTACATCCGTCACATGCCAGTCTTGTACCATCCACTAGCAGTGATGTGTTCTTTATCATTGCCGTGTCCATGAGGATGCACGTCTCTCTCCTGATAACGCTCTGAGTTGGGAACACCGTGTACCTGCCTTGCGGTCACTCCCAACAGACGAGCTCAGAGTACGCCCTGAATTAACGTCAAGCAGTACGCCAAGGTTTTTGTCTATTTGTCCAAGGAGACAACCAACTCATAAAAATTCTCCTCTACATAACAGCCTGGCGATCTGATCCTGAGCCTTCACTGGAGGTGACTACTTGCACATCTGAAACACAGACAACAGTTGAGAGAGAAAGGAAGGAGGGATAGACAGTAGGGAAGGAAGAACATTTGTTCCCCCTCTCCTTAGACATAAGACGGTCAGCCCTGACTGAACACACAGGTAAACCACAGACACGCCTCGCAAAACCGACCGACGGATCGCGGGACGGTCAAGGAATGTCAATCCTCCGCCCGCCCACGGCCAACGGCAGCCCTGCTCACTGTATCCCGTTTCGGGCCTGGCCGGTTGCTCGGCCTGGAGGAATAGCAACGGCATCGATCCTGTAGGCCCCGGCAGGCGACGACGAAGTGGCACGTGCACCAACACACACAGAGGGTGACACGCCAAGCTCCGTCCCGCTGATCTCTGCCGATCCCCGAGCGGACGGGAACTCAATCAGAAGCAGGAACACAGTGTGATATGCGTGCACACATCCCGCTCCCTTGGCAGACGCCACTGTGCCGCTAATGTCTTTATTATTGAAGCTCCGCCGACTGTCACCTGCTGTGTGACTCTTGAATGGGGCTGCCTTGCTTATGAGAGAAGGGAGGGTGGGGGGAGAAGGACGCACAGCTTAGCTGGATGTAAATTGACTGGCACAGCAGCACCAAATATATTACCTGGCTATGCTTACAGTTCTCCTCTCAGGCTAGTGGTCGCAAAGTGATGTGAGAGCTTGGTAGGCCACTCCCGTTCCCATTCCAACCTGAGAACAAGGTTTGGTATTTTATTTCTTCTCCTCCCTCGTCCCAGGTGGTTCCATCGATCTGAGCGTGTGAGTGCTATTGCGATTAGGGGAAAGAGAGAGAGAGAGAGAGAGAGAGAGAGAGATCAATGGTAGAATTCCCATTTGATGGTCTATTATAAACAACCGTGGGCCTTCGTGCATTGGAGCTTTCGATTCTCCGCTACATAATCTCGGAAGCCACACAAAACACCTTATCAATTCAAAAAAGAGATTGCTTACTGAATTCCTAGAATTGAATTATATTTTATGCCATTTCAGCACAGGCTGAAAGACAATCTTTATCTCATCTTGAGATCCATATTTAGCCTATTGCTAGGGCTGTCATAAAAAGCAGTGACAGGTGGCATACGCTGACTCTTGTTTTTTTGCATTACAGTACATTGAGTCGCTCATTACCTAGTCAATGTGTGTTTGCACATTGACAAATACACACACACATACACAATGCACACACACAGAAACACATACACCTTGCTGATCTATCGTCTGTGACACTGTCTGTGAAAGTTGTCAAGCAGAACAAGCAGTAACTCCCTCTGCTCACTGCAAATAGGAAGCAGAGCTCAAAGCATGCCACTGGTATAGGTGGCTGTTTGTAGGAGGCCAAAAATTCTTGACTGACCTTTTTTTTTTTTTGGCCGACTATATATTTGTTTTTCCCTTGGTCTAGTGTGTCAGTGCGAGTGCTCTTCATTCAGTTGTTGAGCCTGACTTGGGCCACAGCTGCTGCATTTTCAATCCATCAGACGTGCGGCGCTACATAGACGCTTGTTATCAAACCCACTGTTGGGATAACACCGTCACTCACACGCACGCCCAGGGTGTGAGGGCACAGCTTGTGGCACCAACCCTCATTAGCTAGGCTAAAGGTGAAATCATTGCAGTGCACCTTGTAAGGCCTAAACAAAAGTAGCAGCAATTCTGAATAGAAAAATAGCAAGGCTGTGGTCCACGTTGCCTGAGGCTTCGTCCGATACCACTGTCATTCTTTTTACCTTCATTGAACTGGAGAATCGTAAAGAACATATCGAGTTAGATTCTAATCAGGGTTACTGAGCCTTGGCAAGGCATCAGGGGCCTGGCAGTCTCGCTAACAGTCTCTGCACAGTCGAACCCTCAGGCCTGGTTTTCGGCGAAAAAGAGGGAACGAGTCAAACAAAACGACAACAACAAGGTGTTTCCGACAGAACAAGAGACACGTTGGCCCCTCCCCTCGGGTGGAGCGTGGTAATCAAAATGGTCTCTTAGCGTACCACAGGGCTTATTTTCTACCTGTTTGTATCCAGATACATTTATTGCTTGTATGTCACAGCGTTTCAAACAGTCAAATGAGTATGTCGCCGCGTTTTCAACATGTTTCACCAAAACAATTGCTGACTGTAGGAGGATTGTGAGGATTCAACCTTGATGTTGTTTCTTAGCGTAGGCCTACAAGTGGCTTTTCTGCTTTGGTATCTTTTGACCTTATGTTAATATTGGATGTTCTTAAGTCAATGTTTGACAAGCAATGCCAGGAACCTTCTGGTATCATAATGTAAAATCAATGCACTGGAAAAACAAATTACCTGCACCAGAGGTCATGAAAAGCATTTGGAGTAAGTGTGGAGGTTCTTTCTGGACATTTGTGTCAATTACGCCCACTGACGTTAACTAATAACAATCAATCCGATCTGCCATCACATCGTTTCATTTACTAGATCTGCCCAGAGTGTAAATGTCGACCAAAAGCGGTAAACTGAAAATACTTTCCAGATTAGATTAGTAGGCATGGTTATCTGTATGAAAACCTGTTCGGAACCAGCATACCTCCTCTCAGCATACTGCCGCTAATCCCTGGTGTATCCTCCTAACCCCCGTCCGTACTGTTGACTTACACCTGTTCGAACGGAGTCCCACCGTGGATCACACTTCCTTTGGCACTAGCGTTAGTGGTGATTTGAGACAGCCTGCAAGCTTCTTGTGCTCCGTTGGGTAATTGTGCTATTTTGGAATTCGGCAACTTAATTTAATTGTCCTCCACACCAACATGCACTTAAAAAGGGCAACAGTAGGAAAAGCCTCTCATCACTTTCATGTGTTTTAATGGCGTCTTTAATGACATGGCATTCTTTACAGGGAACTGTCGACCGATTTGAATTTGAATGTGCATTCTGATTGCGGAGACATGTGCACTACTTTTTTAGAGGCTGCCTACGAGTTTTTGTTCTACTTAAGTTTGTAAAATGTTAAGATATCCCTGCCCTTTACCAACTAATTTTAGGAGTACCCCCTCCCTTTGTCTGTCCAGTTATAAAACTCATTGAATAATTGCCTTTATGTAATTGTTTGAAAAAGCTGTATTGCCAGTACTTTGGTGTGTGACGCATATCTCCGGGGAATAGAGGAGAATGGGCTGAATGGCATGAGTGCTCCCCCTGTGGTTTCAAATCACTTCTAAATAACTCCTATTTAGTATTCTAATAGGATAATGAGCGTTGGTCTAAAGTTGAGTAAGAGGTTTTCTCTCTTTTGACACTCGAGGCCAGTTAAATAAAGTGTTCTTTCCTGTTTCTGATGAATACTTTTTCGTACAGTTTGTCCCGCGGCTCTTTTGCCATTGCTTGCCCTGCATACTTCCTTGACTCTGTGATGTCATCAGACTGGGACGACCGGGTGTGGACTGCTACTGTCAACATGAGAGTGGAGCGGCAGTCCTCCAGCTGCAGTTCCTCATCAACGAGGTAAGCACAATGTATAATGTAGTTCACACTTCATAGGTAGGCCTACAACCTTTTAGGCCGTGAAACATCATTTGCAACTAAAATGTCCCCAGTTCTCTGCCCTGACCTTTAATCTGAGCCATTAGAGGATCAACGTTGCTTGTATAACTGCTCTCATTTACAGTCCATATCATACAGTGTTTTTAAATAAATTACCTGACCCCATTCTATTCCACTCAAGAGGTCGTCGCTGTCAAAGTTGGAATGAAAGAGCCTGTATGAAATCTGTTATCTAATTATTTTCCCTTTTCTTTTGAATCTACAATGTTTGAGTGTCCTGTGTATAACATATTCATACTGCACAGCTTGATGTGGCCTATTAAAAATAACCTAGCCTGTGCTCTCTCGCAGCGTAGCAGGTGCTTGTACTGGCCTCAGCATTCAGCCTCTCTAGTCTCTCTCTCGCTCTCTCTCCCTCTCTCATTCTCTCTCTCTCTTGCTCTCTATCCCTGTAGTTGGGCAAAGGCGCATTTTGCTTTACTCTTGACAGCCCCTTAGAGGGCTTAGAAGATAGGAGTGCCCTGCTGAGACCAGCAGAACAGACCTACGTTCAGCCAGGCAGCTGGAGCGTGACTTTTTTTGGGGGGGGTTGTGGTCTCTCAAGTGCTCTCTTTCTTCCCACTTCAAACTACTTTCCCTCTCTCTTTTTCTCATCATGCTCCTCTGCTGTTCCAAGCCGCTCACTCCCTCGGCTTCCATTCACATCTCTCCATCAACGATGTGTCTTGACGAAGAAACGTAGGAGAATAGGAGAATGCTTTGTGGGAGGAGGCGCGCCTGTGCATTCATTTGTGTCAAAAAGTAGCACACGGGTAGATGGTCTTTGATTGCTGTATGACAACCTGACATCTCTCTAATGCAGTGTGTGGGCTGTTTGCCACACTCCAGTGCTTGTGGACGTGCACACAGCCCGGCCCACTGACATTTCCGCGTGTGCAATTAGCTGTCGGCATTAGGCGTGTAAGCCCACAGGTAGCCACTTCTGAACCAGTTCACTGGCACACCCAAGCCTGTGTATGATAAGCCACCAGTCACTGCATTTACTAGTATTTCATTCCAAAAGGGTACTACACATGGTGTCCATATGTAAAGCCATGGCCTAGCCTTTGTGTGTGTGTGTGTGTTTGTGTGAGTGTGGGTGTGTGTGTGTGTGTGTGTTAAAAGGTAAAAAAAGGTCCATTAATTTGTTTGTTTGTGCATCTGAATTCATTATTGTGCATGCTGAATAATACATAAGAGCTGTAAATGGGCTTTTGGTACAAACTTGGCTAATGGAAGCGCTTAAGCCTCTCTAAGGTTATGTCGGGTGGGAAGGGAGGGAGAAGGCTGCAAGGTGAAGCAAGGCACAGAGCTAAACATGCACCTGTCCAGATAGAAGCATTAACCCCTTGGCCATGTAACAAATGTATCTCAGTAAAAGGCAGAAGCCCGGCTTCCTGCCAGCTAATGGGTCAGCATGTGCTTTGGTACCCACATTGGGGCTGAGTTTTCCGTCTTTGTCTCAATTGTGAAGGAGATAATACTGTTTCTGAATAGTCATCTCACATCCTGTTTTATGCTGGGTCTCCAGATAATGAAAGCAAACCTGTATACTATGCTGTGGTCTAAACAACTCTGACACACACACACACACACACACACATTGCAAATAGAAATAGGTTAGGACTGTTCTTTTTGGGGTGTTACAAACAAATCATCAAACCAGCTCCGTGTTATTTAACCATGCCTCCTGCCTGCAGCCCCTCTGCCATATAATTACACCATAATGGAGTTCAAGACCTTTCTCCCTGTCTGCCCGTCCAACGCTGCCTCTCCACCCTATCTCCTCTTCGCATAGCGTTGAATGGCTGCATGCACCCACTTTCCTCCCCTTTATGCTCGCCTCCCTCCCTCCCTCCCTCCCGGCCCGTGGCTTGCTTGTTCCCGCGCCGTGCCTTATCTGTGGCGTGTCTTCGGAGCGAGGCGACAGAGAGCGTGTTCCTGTAAACACAATAAGCGTGCCGTCTCCGGTGTCGGCATCCTGAGTGACAGATCAAGATGGACGCGCGAACGTTACGGATTACGGCGATATCTAGCGGCATCGGAGAAGGAGAGGATGACAACTGCAACGGACTGGACTACACAAACATCCCCAAAACCGAAGCAACTTCAAGTGTAGGCGTTACACAGGGATGGCGGCCATCAAACGAGGGCGTGGGGAGGGGTGGAGATATGAGAAGTCAGACCTCATCTCCTGAAGGTGTCAACCAATCATCGACACATACTCCATCAGTCCAAATTTGACATGAATTAATGAGCATATCCTCACTAATGATATTAAGGTTTAAATGCTAGCAGGGCCGGTTGAAACCAGATAAGGGGGCCCTGACACCAAAATTGGACAAAGAAGGGAGAGAAAAAATACAAGCAACTAGGCCCTTCATTATTTTCCTCATCCTGTTTAATTATTTTGCAAGATGGATTATTTTTCGGTTTTGTAAACAGATCTCATCCTGTAGAGTTAATAGGAGGTAGCTGATATAAATGAGGCGGCGAATAGGGTAAGTGTCATGTTTTAACTGAGATGAAAGAGCCGCGGAAAGGATTAAAACAGAGACCGTGCTCTTTGGAATACATTTTCTTTTGGGGAAAACAGAAAGATTAGACTTTGAAGAATCAGAGGCTCAGACGTGAATAATGATTGTGTCTCGTGTGTCATTCATTCACACATCATTTGAAAGGCAGACAAACCTTCGGCTAATGTGGCGGTAATTAGTTAGAACATTTTGTTCAAACTTTCAAAACAGGCAGGGATTGGGACAAGCTCGCAAACAGTCACACACAGATACACTCATGGACGGAGTTGCATGCCCAGGGGCACACACACACACACACACACACACACACACACACACACACACAAACGCTCTCACACGATTGAGGGATGAACATGACTCAGGGAAATGTTTACCTAGATTTCAATCTTTATGTGTGGATTATCAATGTATTAATGTTTCTTTGGGACTGTCTGAACTCTCATTTCTCATAATTAAGATTTTTTTATCTAGACAGAGTTAACTTTCCAACAGGGGACTTGTATCCCCCCACTCCCAATAGTAGCCCCAACAGGGTTATTGCTTTGCACCAACAAAGAATTTAGAGTTGACCATCCTGTTATCCATAGACATGGATCTTTATGTTATCCATAGACATGGACAACACACACACTATCCATTTCACAAGCGAGGGAGTTGAAGTCTCTAGGTCCTTGCAGATACATTTTGTACAGCTACAGACAGGTGTCAACAAAAGCGATGTTTGAATGATGGTCCAGGAGGCCTGCAACACAGCCTAGGTGTCGGTCTGTCTGTATTGCCAGAAGGGGCCAGAGGACACTGTCTGAATTACAGCCTGTTCTGAGTTAAAGTGGCAGCTTCTTTCAACTTCCTTTCAGCGTGTATATGCCAATTTCCGTGATAACAGAATGACAGCCACTCTCACTTTCTCTCTGTCTCTCTTTCCCTTTTGCTCTCTCTCGCTCTCTCTCTCTCTCTCTCCCTCTCTCTCTCTCTCTCTCTCTGTGTCTCTCTCTCTATCTCGATGCTGTTATGTTATGGCATGATAGGGGCTTGTGCGATGCATAGAAATTGTGACTCTTTAAATAATCATGTTAATTACCTTTGCACACCACCATAATTAATATTATTGTTGGATGTGTGTGTGTGTGTGTGTGTGTGTGT
>JAVQJS010144850.1:0-22358 GCA_036024795.1 Galaxias rostratus | reverse complement strand
ATCAACAGCCAACAAAAGTTAAAAATAAGTTAAAACATAATTTCAACACCAAAACTAGTATTACCTTACATTTCAGTCCAACATTTAAAAACCGTTAGTGCATTGTGTCCATTCTATGTCTAAGTATTAAATGTGCTATTTAGTCACTTAGTCAATCAAGTTTTTATTTTATTTTTTATTATAATTTGTAATAGTTTACAAATGAATGATCAGGAGGACCATTAATGATCCTTCTTTTTCTGTGGCATTTCACTGTAAATGGGGTTTATTCCTAAACGCAAACCGATATTTCAACTAACCTTGGTGTAAAGCATTTGTGTAATGTTGTGGAGGCCATTTTGTCGTGAATGGCTGTCCTGTCTTGGACCTCAAAATTGCTGATTGCAGTTTTTATTATTAGTAGGAGTAGTATTACTATTATTAGTATTATTAGTATTATTATTACTGCTAATAATACTTCCAACACTAGAGACCCGGCAAAAGAGTCAAACCATAATGAAGCTGCCACTCATTCACAAAAGCAATGTCAAAACATTCCTAACTGCCTGCAGGTATCCAGTTAGCCACTGCAAGCCTACCTTGGCTTGGTAAGCAGTCCTGATCAGTGGGCTGGATTCCCTCTGTTTACCTGGTCTAAAAATAGACCCCACATTCTCGATGACATGGTGGCCCTGTGATATCCCCCTCTCTGACACTGTTGGGTTGATGCAGTCATGCAAGTATTAGTATGCAGCAGTACTGCCATGTCTAGCTATGGGTTTCTACCTCATTCGTCTCATCTCTCTTTGTCAATCTCTGTGCATCCATATGTTATATTTCCTGGGATGGACATAGCGCTTGGCAGGAAATGCAGAAAAGCAAGAAGAGAGTTGAAGGGCAATAAAGGGGACAGGTGGCGTGAGCTGGAGAAGGGGATGAGACAACATAAGTGGCAGGTAGAGAATGGGGGAGGTGGAGAGAGTAAAGACAGGGTAGATGGAATGAGAGCAGGTGGCAATCAATACTGTGACTCATTCTTTCTGGGTCAGCCTGTTTCCTAACGGGATTCATTGCATGCAAACCTAATTATTTCGGCACAACAATCAGATTCTGTACTTCTGTACATATGAGAATCATGGCCTGTCGCTCTGGACATGAAGTTGTCAGACAGGGAATTCTGACACAGAGATGGCTCAGGTTTCTAAAGGATAGTAACAGTTGATCTGTTAATACTTGAGATGTTAGTGTTGCATTTAGGATGAAAACGAGAGACACTTGGCTCTCCCGAGTAAAGTAAAGAAGTCAGTGACCGGGCTGCATAATATTGGCAAAACAACCATTACATATTTTAAGAAATTGTTAGAGCTGAATAGCAATCTCCGTAATGTAGGAGAACACTTGAGGACACAGACCCAATGCAAGCAAATACGAAGTTGAGACAAACACAAGTCTGACCAGGTATTATTGGTTAGTTTTGTGTAAAAGTTTTGTTTGAACAATTGCAATGTTATTTTGTTGCCCTACCACAGCACAGTATAGAGATGTTGCTATGACTAGGATCAACTCGTAATATATTGAGTGATACTTTGTCGACAAGAGAGGCCTTCGCTCAACATGCATACTAAAAGTCACATTTACGTCTACAAATTTTATGCAAGAAATCGTTCGAACGTTAAGCCAATCGACGTTTGAGAACTGAAAATAAATCATCCAACTATAAGTTGGTGAATAAGTATAGAGAAAATAATGTAGTAGCGAAGAAGCTATTGATGTTATCACATTGTTTATTTGTCAACAGTGGAAAACAACATAATTTTATTTGCAGCATGGGCAAATATAGTCTCCCTCCAGAAATTTCAGTTAAACCTGAAATAAAATGATCAATGTGCTGTATATCAAAACTCAATCTGAATGACAACATTAATTGGACACATTCTGGACATATACAGTGCGTGAAACACAAAAGGATTTAGATCTAACACAATAGAAACCCAAATGGACTATAGCCCTAACCTATTTAGATTTAAAAAAAAAAAATGACTCAGTGATGGTGATAGCTTCAAAAATGTGCTTCTGCCCACAAACATGATACACTTTTTTCAGGTAATCCATAGGAAACGTTGTTAGGGAAGTTTGTTTCAAAAGAATTTCCCTCGAAATTATTCAATGCATCACGTTATGTATAGCTATGTATTTCTTGTGTGTTTGCGACCTATTGCCTGTGTGTGTGTGTTTGTGTGTGTGTGTGTGTAACCACGCGTGTGTGTGTTTGTGTGTGTGTGAAACCATGGTGACAAATGAATGCTGGTTACTCTGGAGTGCAAGATTGGTGAGCCCAGAGGCTGCATAGGGCACATTTTAGCCAAACTTCAATTGGGTTTCAATAAGGGTTTCCAATTTATAAAGGAAAACTAAGTTGTTTTTTTTGGTTGAGGTCCCAAATCCTTTTAAAGATTGTATAACCCACTCCACTCCTGCCATACACTACATAGCTAGCTGTGATAACATAATGGTTTAAAATTGCCCAGGTGTAAAAGCATCACATGTTGCCTGAGAATCTTAGATTGTGTGAATATAAATCATGTGATTTTATCAGCAATATTATAAGTACTAAATCAAATATAGTCTTGTCTTGGACAAAGATTGTTGGTGCTATTGCTTTTGAGATAACTGTTAAATGTTTGAAGATGTTCTACGTGCCAATGCTTTAATAAAAACTTCATTGTTGGAATAAAATCATATATATTTTAAATTCTCATCCTTGTGTTAAAATATAGCACAGGTAATATTTTGATGGTGTCTCAGGAGGTAATGCGCCATAAAATGTTCAATATATTACACAGTGAAAATTGAACTGACGTATTACTTCAAGAATATATATCGCAAATTAAATCGCAATCTGTCAGGAAAATGGCAATTAGATATTTCCCCCAAATAATTCAGCTCTATTACAAAGTCGGCAACATTTACGTTCACCCATCCATTCTCCGCCACTTATCCGTGGTCGGGTCACACTGCAGTAGGCTCAGCTGGGTAGTCCAGATGCCCCTTCTCCCCAGCAACAGCTCCTCCTGTGGGGATCTCGAGACATCCTAATCCGATGCCCGAACCAGGTCAACTGGCGCCTTTTGACTTGAAGGAGCAGCGGCTCTACTCCGGGCCCCGTCCAGATGACCAAGCTCCATACACTATCTCTAAGGTTGAGCCCAGCCACCCTACGGAGGAAACTATTTTCAGACGTTGTATTCTCGTCCCCGTTTTTTCAATCACTACCCAAAGCTTGTGACCATGGGTGAGGGGTGGAACGTAAACTGACTGGTAAATGCATTTTGCCTTTCAGCTAAGCTCCATCTTTACCAAGACAGTCCGGTATAACGCCGCATTACTGCCAATGCTGCACTGATCCACCTGTCCTCACACTCCATTTTCCCCATGCTCATTCCATCCTTACGGCTCAGCTCCATCTTCACGACAGTCTGGTACAACGCCATACGGCTGACGCTGCACCAATCCAACTGTTCATCTCACACTCCATTTTACCCTCCCTCGTGAAAAAGTCCCTGGGGGGCTTGAACTTTTTCACTTGGGGCAGCAGTTCACCCCTAAGAAGGAGAGAGCATCCACCGTTTTCTGGCAGAGAACCATGGCCTCAGACAAGGGTGCTGACTCTCATCCCGACCACTATCCACAGCCCGTCCAGGTCCACAAAACACATGCAGACTGGACGGGCAAACTCCCATGCCTTCCCTAACAGCCCCACCAGGGCAAAGAGTAGGTCCACTGTTCCATGACCAGGACAGAATCCGCACTGCTCCACTTGCTCCGGAAACCCGTACTCCCGCAGTACTCCCCACGCAGGACTTAATATAACTTAATTAACTTGTTTATAGCCGCCTCCATCCATTGTAGTGATGTTTCGTTCATGAACAAATTAAACAAATCTTTAAAATGACTCGGTATCAGAGTGGTCTTGGAGAGTGATTTCTTCGTTTTGGTCAGACATGCGCAGCAACAGTTGTGTTAATATCGTTCAGCATAGGCTTAGTGCGGGAAACAGAAATAAATGGTTCACTCGTTTGGGTCGTTTGATAAACTTTGACGCGACAGCACCATGGGCTTCAGAACAGAAAAGAGAAAAGAGTAGTTCACAACACAAATGGGTCATCCGGTCGATTCATTCGTTCAGTTTTCAAGTGCTAGAGAGACTCGGCATCGAAAAGAAAAATGTTTAGTTCGCCATGGTTATAATTGGCTTACTACGATAATCAAGTCCACTAAAAGCAGTTACAATATACTAATTAACTGAATTGAGATGTATTGTATTTAGCCCAAAAATCCTGATATCGATTTAATATTGTTACAGGTCATAGATGCAGCCTATTTGAATATTATCCCGTTGTTCTTATTGCACTTAAAAATAACGTACTGTACACACCCTTACACACTACTAAAACGTTAAATACAAAGAATAAAGTAAAGTCACACCATGCAGTCAAATAGCAATCATACCTACAAAGCCTAAAAGAGTAGCAGTCTTGTGAAAAGCGAAGAAAAGTACACGAAAGACAGGACAGGAAACTATCTTTGTAGTAAAATCTCATGTTTACAAATTGAAAACGGTGTCTACAGGAACTGTAGAATTTTACCGCAGAAAAATCTCTTTCAATGCAAGAAATGCCTTAACGTCTTTCTTAACTAAGGAAACATTTTCAGGGCCTCTGCAAGCCTCCATAGAGAAATTAAGCCCTATGTGTCAAACTTAAGGAGAAAACCAACGACGCTAACTCCTAAGGGGAATTAACATAAACAGCTCTGGTTGATATCCACTCACTACATATAATTAACCAACCACTATAACAGTAAACTTAAACGCGGTGCCCAGCCTTGCAACAAGAAGACAGTGGCTGATGTTGACCAGAAAAGCAGGTTAAGCTGAGCAGGGAAAAATCAACATCAAATAAGAAATGTAATGGGAATTAGTATTAGTATAAGTCTATTGTTAAAAAGCAAAACAATCAATGCCTTGAGACGGCAACTTATAAGTGGGCTTCCAGGTTGCACATATTAATAAGTACAACTGAAAAAATTGAGCCTCCGTTCTAAACGGGCTCTCTCAATTGAAGAGTGAGGTAGCCAGTTTTGACAGCAGGAAATTGAAGTTCAAGCGCTACCCTAGTATTACTATTGAACTAATTGCATAGTTTTTCAACACGTTAAAGCAATGTCGGTGAAAGCTTAACCTTGTTGAAATAAAAACCAAGCGGTAGGACTTCGCCATAATATGATAGTGCACGCATGTGTGTGTATTTATATATATAGAAAGATAATAGGCACTACTGATTTAGCGTCAATAAGCCCCCTTGTCAACAAGCAGGGTTTGGACCACATTACGCTTGCACTGCAGCGGTAGGTTCTGCGTGGCAAAGCGGTCAGTAGAATAACTGCGATGCACCGCATCTTCGAAGGGAAGAACATTTCTTGTTATTTTAATGGCCCTTTAAACTAACTTTTTCCTTAAATTTACTTGCAATTGGATGAAGAATATAAGGTATTTAAATGACGTATGCCACCTATACTGCACATGGCTGTAAAATACATTACACAGCCTATGTAAACTCCCAGAATACTTGATAGGTGTCGATGGGTGATTGGAAGTGGCTATGCAATACTCAAGATAAAGCAATAACAGACGAAGCCAAGGCTTGGTCCTGCATTTTTAGGATGACATATTTATAAACAAGGTCTTGCAATAAATTCAAATAATTATGCATGAGATGCATAACTTGTACCCACTGCCGGTATTTACAACCGGCCATCACAAACATGCCCACTCACCTGTATTTGTTTTTCAGATCGTCTTCATCAATTTAAACCATGCTGTTTGGCCGGGAGCACACAAGTGGATGATGTGTACCGATTAAGACTCACGTCAAAGATCAAATGTTGTCCACCATGTTTCACGAGGTAAAAGGTTCCAGTGTTTCAGTCAGCATTAGCACTGTCTACCGAGTTCACCCTCTGCAAACCACGACTTAATAGGTTTCGATTATTACCGTGCACGACCGCGCTGCCTTACGTAAACAATAATGGACTAATACCTCCTTGCCTATCCCAGTGACGTACAAACCATCTTATCATTTGTCATCCACATCAAAATAATCAAGAAAAGCCCTCAAACAGCGAACCGTCTAAAGCACTATTAGTTTACTTTCAATGACACCCTTACCAATTAATCGTATTTCATAACCAAATAGGTTGTTTATTGTGCAAGAATTTTCATTATCGGGGTTTATTTGCATTGATTTCTTACAGATTATTGGAAAAAGAGGGCAAATTTAACACTGCAAAGGGCAAATGAATCTGAACATTTATAAGAATTCGTTGAATTTCGAAGATCTGTGCTGGTTTAGTTTTGTAAGAGGTCCATACAGAGATGTATAAAGTTGTGAACTCCCAGACATGTGAAAATATATTGCAATGGAATGTTAGAAGATTTTTAAGTATAAAATGGGAAAGGCAAATTATTCAATTGGGAGAAAATACCAATGGCACAGTTGTGGTAACTAATACAAAACAAAAATTAACTTGCATTTGTCAGACATGAAACCTCTATAACCAACAAGTTGTTGAAAATATCAAATACAGTGGGAAAATAATAAGTATTATTACATTCTATGCAGTGCAATGGATAACCATTTTAAAGATGCACAACAATAAAAAATATAGGCAGTGATATTCCAGGTAGATACATTTCATCGCTGGATTTGTTTTTTTTGTTTTCATTCCAAGTTACACTGCTGTTGCTTTATTACATCTAATAAAAACCTACATAATTTACCTGAATGTCTAGGAGAACATAGATTAATATTTTTGTGGCAAAAAAAATACACAATTTTACAAAACTGTGCAATATTTAAATATATTTTAAAAGTGATATCACTCAGAACAGGTAAAAAAAATATCCCAGAGTAGCATAAAAGATGTATAAAATATTTGGTGGGCATCTTTTTGTACAGATATAGATACAGAAGAAGACAAGATTATATCAAGGACAATTTGTCTTCTTTATAAGAACAAGCCACAAAACTACAGTGTCTATAACATTGTGTAAAAACAGACATTGCTATATATTGACAGAGGATCGAAGGACACGGAACCTTTTCAGAGTCATTCTGATGGAACCCAGGTCGCAGTTCACCCTCTCTAGACGATTCTCTAAAGCCACCTTAGGAGAGAATGCTTGCCTTGTTATATATACTGTGACACACAAATCTCTCCATGCAGTCTACTAAAATGTGTTTTTCCTTGGTTAAAAGCAGTTCCTTGTAAGCACCAAATACAACAAATAGGCTTTCAAGTTAAACATGTATTGCTTTTGGGTTAAAATGGTCAATGGTACCTTACCTCATCTAACCTTGTCTGCAGGCTTACTTTGCTCCCAACCCTTGGCATCCGACTCAAAGCTGCTTCAATCTATCCCAATACACACACAATAGTAGTTTTTTAATTCAAAACAACTACAGCCAATTTGTATTTGAGTATCATCAAAATATTTCTTCTGATGCACATTGTAATGTCTAAAATTAAATAAAAATAATGACACATGTTACATCCAAGCAACGCTGTTATGAAAGGACCCTGGCATTGTTTGTGTGCCTCTTTTCCACAGCATTTTATCTAATTAATCACCTGTGCATACTTTTATTTTCTTATTTTTAGGCAGATTGCATTACTCTTAATTAGATTTATATTTAGATCTCAAAGTTTAATTTTTTTCTTGTTGTTTTTCCCAAAATAACAAGTTTTTTTATTCTAGCTAACTTAACTGTCTAGCAGTTGCTAGGGATTGTTTATAGTGTTGTTGTGGTTGCTAGGCTGACAGTCTAGCCTTGTCTTGGACTCTACAGCTTTTTTATGCTAACCAGGCCGATAATTGCAGCTGGCATGGCACCGTGTTACTCTTTAACGAACTTCATAGTTTTATTAATCACAACATCCCAACCTGCTCCTCATTACCTAAGAAACTTGGACTACATGTCCCCAAAGTTTCAAGACGACTATTTTTCCCTATAGAATCGGAGAACTCCATTTTCTCTATCAGGCCGACTAAGTGCATCTGTAACCAACAGCGCACTTCTACTAGCAGTTCTACACATCTTGGTGCTATTGCGAACAATCTAAAAACCTTAGTTAAATCTGACATTTCAACCCAACACGCCTTCTTGTACCTCCGCTCCTCTGAGACTGGTCTCCTCACCACCCATAAAACTAGACTCAGTGTATGGAGGACAGAGCATTTAGTCCTTCTTCTTCAATTCTTTGGAATTCCCTTCCCCTTGCAATTCAGAACACTGACTCCATCAAAATTTTGAAATCCCATCTCAAAACCCTCTTGTTTTCATTAGCCTACCCCTATCTTGTTATCTTCGACTACTTATTTTATGTTTATGTGTGTACTGTATGTGTGTATGTTGATATTCGTACATGTATGTTAAATATATATATATATATATATATATATGTGCACTATTTATTTAGAAATTGATGTTCCCTTTCTCAATAAATTTTGTTTATCTTGTGTTAAATGTCATTTTATACTTTTTTTAAAAAGTATCATAGACTGGCATCATAGACTGATCCTAGGAACTTGGAATGTAACTTCTCTGGAAAGGAACCGGAGCTGATGCGAGAGGTGGAGCAATACCAACTAGATATAGTTGGGCTCGCCTCGATGCATAGCTCTGGTTCTGGAACCCAAGTCTTGGAGAGGGGCTGGAATATTTATTTTCTGGAGTCGCACAGGGTGATAGGCTCCAGGCAGGTGTGGGGATTCTTATGAGTCCCCGGCTGGGTGCTGCTGTATACGAGTTTTCCCCGTTGAACGAGAGCGTCGCCTCTTTGCGACTGCGAGTTGCCGGGGTGAAGGCTCTGACTTTTGTCCTTATGCACCAAATGGCATTTCGGAGTATCCGGCCTTCTTTGAGTCGCTGGGTGGGGTCCTGGAAAGCGTTCCATCTAGTGATTCTATAGTTCTGCTGGGGGACTTCAACGCTCATGTAGGTGACGATGGAAAAACCTGGATAGGGGTAATTGGGAGTAATGGCCTGCCCAAATTGAACCAGAGTGGTGCTTTGCTGTTGGACTTCTGTGCTAGCCGACTGTCCATAACAAACCAAATGTTCGAGCATGGGGATGTTCATAAGTGTACCTGGTACCAGAGCACCCTAGGCCATAGATCGATGATCGACTTTGAGGTTGTATCATCACAGCTGAGGCCGTATGTCTTGGACACTCGGGTAAAGAGAGGAGCGGAGCAGACAACTGATCACCACCTGTTGGTGAGTTGGACGAGATAGCGAGGGAGACAGCTGGACAGACCCTGTAAACCTAATGTGTAGTGAGGGTGAATTGGGAAAGCCTGGTGGAGGACCCTGTCCGCAAGATTTTCAATTCCAACCTCCCGAAGAACTTCTCGTGCATCCCGGGGGAGGTTGGGAACATTTATGCCAAGAGGGCCATGTTCAAACCATCCACTGTGGAAGTGGCTGCAAGGAGTTGTGCTCAAAAGGCCGTCTGTTCCTGTCGTGACGGCAAACAAAGAACCCGCTGGTGGACACCAACGGTGAAGGAAGCTGTCAGTCAGACAATGACGTAAGAAGGAGGCCTGTCAGGTTTGTTTGGCCCAGGATTCTTTTGAAGCGGCAGACAGGTATCGGGCGGCCCGAGGGGCGGCAGCTTCAGCAGTCAAAGAAGCAAAATCCCGGGTGGGGGAGGAGTTTTGGAAGGCTATAGAGAAGGACTTTCGGTTGGTCTCAAGGAAGTTTTAGCAAACCGTTAGACATCTCAGAAAGGGAAAGCAGGGATTGGCCCAGGCTCTTTCGAGCAAGAGAGGAAAACTGCTGACCAAGACTGGGGATATTGTTGGGCGGAGGAAGGAACACTGAGGAAATTCTTAACCCCGACAACACATCCTCTGTGGAGGCCAGGGGACCCAGGGGGAGTCTCAGCAATATCCCTGGCAGAGATCACAGAGGTAGTTGGGAAGCTCCTCAGTGGCAAGGCGCCGGGTGTGGATGAGATTTGCCCAGAGATGCTAAAGACTGGACATTGTTGGGCTGTCTTGGCTGACACGCTTTTTGGTGTTGTATGGAGGTCTGGGGGTAATGCAAATGGAATGGCAGACCGGGGTTAGTGGTTCCCGTTTAAAAAAAAGGGGCCTGGAGGATGTGCTCCAATTATCGGGGTATCGCACTCCTCAGCCTACCTGGGAAAGCTTATGAACGAATTGGAAAGAAGTCTTTGACCGATTGTTGAACCTCAGATCCAGGAGGAGCCTTGCTGACTCCGTCCTGGTCGTCCAATGGACCAATTCTTTACCCTGGCGGGGCTGTAAAGTTTACCCTTTCAGTTTACATGTGTTTTGTGGAGAGGGCCTACGACAGCGTCCCCGAGGAGTCCTGTGGGAGGTACTGCGAGAGTATGGGGTACCAGGGCCGTTGCTATGAGCCATCCGGTCCCTATAATACCAGAGTGAGAGTTGTGTCCGTATTCTTGACACAAAGTCAAATAAGTTAGCGATATTCATGGACAGAATCGAAAGGTATAGCCGGGGGACGAGTGTGTCCCCTTTGGGGACCTTAGAATTGCATCTTTGCTTTTAGCGAAAACGGTCGAGTCTACACTCCGGGTTGAGAATGAGTTGCTTCCTCAGTCGAGAGAGTTCGGGTTCTTGTTCACGAGTGAGGGCAAAATGGAGCGTGAGACTGGCAGGTGGATTGGTGCAGCATCAGCATTAATGCGGGCTTCGTACTGTACTGTCGTGGTGTAGGAGCTGAGCTGAAGGACGAAACTCCTTTTTTTTTGTGGATAGAGTCGGTGCAAGAGCCAGATGAGGTGTTACAGGCACCTGATTAGGATGCCTCCTGGGTGCCTCCCTTTGGATGTTTTCCGGGCACCCCCTACTGGTTGGAGACCCCATGGTAGACCCAGAACACACTGGCGAGATTATATATCTTGTCTGGCCTGGGAACGCCTTGGGAAACTCCAGGAGGATCTACAATGTGTTGCTGGGGATAGGGACAGCTGGAATACCCTGTTGAGC
Source organism: Galaxias rostratus (assembly GCA_036024795.1). Lineage (NCBI taxonomy): Eukaryota > Metazoa > Chordata > Actinopteri > Galaxiiformes > Galaxiidae > Galaxias > Galaxias rostratus. Next base: position 11,278 of record JAVQJS010144850.1, on the reverse strand, counting down.
CTGCTGCCACCGCAACCTGGCCCCGGATAATGGATGGATGTATTTGGTTGCTATCATTGTTCTAAAGAAAAGTTTTCTCTGTTTCTGTTGGCCTTGGCTCTCCATACAATTTTGGTTATATAAGTTGTAATTGTTTAGGATTCATGAGCAGAATTGTGAGCCAGATCAGTACCATGGGGGAAGAGGGAAGAGCTGCTTTTGCGGTTTTGCTTGAAAAAAAACTTCATGTTTTCACTCAACGCTAAATATAAAAAATATCTAAATTCTAAATAAAAACATTTTATCTCTACACTTTGTTTTTTGCGGTGTGCTGGTTCTTGAGTTCAGCTGCTGCATGTTTCAAATTTCAATGTTGTGCTAGCTGTGTGAGCCCATGTAGTGCATGGATCCAGAAAGTATTTAGAGAACTTCACTTATTCCTCATTTTGTTACGGCCTTATTCAAAACTGTTTTTAACATTTTTTTCTCTCAAAATTCTACACACAATACACCATAATGACAACGTGAAGAAAGGTTTTGGAAATATTTGCATTACATTACAGCTTTGCTCAATACTTTGTTGATGCACCTTTGGCAGCAATTAAAGCCCCAAATCCTTTTGTCTATGGTCATTTTCTCAAAATCCTCTTTGCAGCACCTCTAAAGCTCTATCAGGTTAGTTGGGAAGTGTCAGTGCACAGCCGTTTTCAGATCTCTCCAGAGATGTTCAATTGGATTAAAGACTGCTCAGGCTGGGCCTCCTTTAATACTTTGGCTCTGTACTTAGGGTAATTGTCCTGCTGAAAGATGAACCATCGCCCCAGTCTGAGGTCAAGAGCGCTCTGGAGAAGGTTTTGATCAAGGAAGTCTTTGTACATTGTCGCATTCATCGTTCTCCTTAGCTCCTGCCACCGAAAAACATCCTCACCACAATGCTTCACTCTAGGATTATATTAGCCTGGCAATGAGCCAGTCCCTGGTTTCTTCTTTGTCTCATCAGACCAGAGAATTTTGTTCCTTGTTGTCTGAGTCTTTCAAGTGCATTTTGGCAAACTCCAGACCGGCTGCAATGTGTCTTTTAATAAGGGGTGGCTTCTGTCTGGACACTGCCATACAAGTCTGATTGGTGGATTGCTACAGGAATGGTTGTCCTCTGGAAGGTTCTCCTCCTCACAGAGGAACGCTGGAGCTCTGACAGACCATCGGGTCACCTCCCTCACTCAGGCCATCCCCCCCCCCCCCCCCTCGCTCAGTTTAGACGGCCACCGAGCTCTAGGAAGTGTCCTGGTGGTTCTAAACATCATCCCTTTATGGATGATGGAGGCCACTCTGTTCATTGGGCCCTTCAAAGCAGCAAAAATCTTTCTGTACCCTTCCCCAGATTAGTGCCTTGAGACAATCTTTCCTCAGAGGTCTACATACAATTCCTTTGACTTCATGCTTGGTTTGTACTCCAGCATGCACTGTATACTGTGGGACCTCATAATGTTTGCAATCGTACTGATTCTTGTCAGACTTTAAAAGGGGAAAATTAACAAATGTTTTAGCTAACTTTTATTCTAACTTTTATTTTAGATAACTCTTAAGTATAACTTTGCCTTTTGACCAAGCGAGAATGTGTTTGACTTTGTACAGGGTATTTGTCTCCTCAACTAATGTCATGTCCACTATTCAGTCTTTAGCCAAAATCTATCATTTGAAACATTTTAAATATAACCTGCTGTTTTTCCTGTGTCAGCTCATCAAACAGCTTCTCGGCATCAGCCAGGGAACGGAGTCTGGCTTGAAACGATGGCGCTGCTTCATCCACTGTATCCCGGACTTCTGGCCCATTACCCCTGGCCGCCTCTTCTTTGCAACCGAGCCCAATGCTTCCACTAGCAGGGTTGGCACTGCCAGGTGAGTTGGCTGAGACCCTGTCTGACGGCTGGGGGCCTGGTAAAGAGAAAACATCATTGGTCAGTAGCACAGTTTTAAATATTCTTCTTTTATTTATAGGAACATAAATAGCACGCATTGGAATGGAAATGGAAATACTACAATTTCCCCAAGGAAGAATGAAGTATCATTGTTTGGCCATCAAACAATCTTAAACTAATATACAAATTAAAAAAATCAAGTAATGAAAAACCCATTCAACCGCAAAGAAAAGTTCAGTTCAGATAAAAAAAATAAATGAATGTAAATATAAATAAATAAAATGAGGATCTATATATACTGTAGGCAAGACAAACAGTTACAGTCTAGTCATAACAGAACCACGATAATGGGGAGAAGGGTTAGAATATATTGATAGGCTATATGGACTTTTTGTTACCAAGGTGCCACGCAACAAACGTCTAATGATGGGTAAAATCAAAGAGCTGTCTCAAGACCTTCGCAACCAGATTGTTGTAAAATGGGAAAATGGAATTGGCTACAGACGTATTTCACAACTTCTGAATCTTCCAGTAAGCTCTACTGGTGACTTTATCCGTAAGGGGAAGCAGCATCACTCTACCATCAATCGGCCACCCACAGGAGCTGGCCACTAGGAAAGAGCTCCAATAAGACTTGGAGGCAGCAGGTACAACTGTGACAGAAAGGACAGTAGGCAGTGCACTCCACCGCCATCGCCTCTGTGCACGCTTAGCCCGCAAGAAACTTAAATGAAATCCATCGGTCAGGGACTTTTAACAATGACTAGTCCGAGGCCTCATAAAGATTCTCAGAAAAAATCTAATTGATCCAAGGCAGAGGAGGATCAGCTCCCTAAAGGTTTTCCGTGCATTCACTTCTTCAGGACAGCTGTAAAACCAATGCCATTCTCCACTAGACAGTTGCTTTGGTTTAGAATTCAGTTGCGTTGTATGGTTATGTCAGCTGGCCACAATAGTCTGGCACATTCCATTTAAACTTTAGCTGTTGATTGGTTGTGAATGTAGGTGACGCACTGGGAACGTTATGTGTGCCAAGGTAGTTGTTATATTCATGTTGCAGGGTCATTTCAAGTATCAAGTGAAATAATTTCTTTTCCTAAGGCTATCAGTGGCTATAAGAAAAGTTGGACTTTTCCTTTCATGTTCTGTTTGTTATGTCTACCGAAAGCCTTGGTTTCTTTAAAGAGAGTGGCGCAAATGCAATATTTATGACCAAAGATGTTATTTTAGCATGCATAAAAAATAACTTCTTAACCCTCTGAGATCTAGGCTATTTTATTACCGTTTTTGATATCTTTGAATTTTAACCAATATTCCAGGAATTTCTGATAGTACACTAAAGAAACACATAACCCCAGATTCAGCACAGCTGGGGCAAATGGAATGTGACACCAAAATAATTTTTTACTGTACAATATGGCACAATAACCATTATAAACAACAACAAAAAAACGCCCTTTACATTTCTCTAGTTTCATAAGCGAAAACCAATGAAAGTAAGTTTCAATTCAGTAATGATGCAGCCACTGTTTTTGGCTTCATAGGTAGGTGTATGGTAACATACTGTATATGTATAATAACTTTCCTACAGAACCATTTCCAATATGGTGACCATTGATCATACTAATCTTTACGGTCAAAATGTTCAACCACCCTGAAAAAGAAAATCATGTGGTCTAGAGGTCCCAGGGCTGTGATACTTGGCAGTTTCTATAAAGTATCTCACACAGGGGGTTCTGTCACTCTACATAGTGTATTTATTGCACAGTTTGCACTGTGGTCCACAGGTGCCCTACCTGAATGTACATTGTACAATGTACAACAATGACCACAAGAGTGTGTCCATAGTGCCTCTTTGCTGGGGTGTTATCCAGCAGCACTCTACAGTAAAGTTAAGCCGTGAGCTGCTAAACAAAGACTTTTTTTTGCACATACTTCTTTGTTGAGGATGAATGAATTGGGGACAGCAAGTCCAGTAAGTGTAAGATGTAGGCAATTGCTGGGCTAAAGGACAGGATAACTGTAGAGGGGCCTACTGTTCTGTGCCGGGAGTTGCTTGCTGATTTACATGAATTGCAGGGTTTGCTGCACTCTATTCCTCATCCTTACTCCAAGTCAAATTGAATCGTCACTCTTCGAAGTAAACACTCAAAAACATTAAATCACATGACCATCACTTTCTAATGACGTCAGAAAACTCATCAAAAAGGCAACGTAACCTAAGGATAGGTGACGCGCAAAGAACATACTAAATTTTTGGTAGAAAAGTATGTGGATGACATTCAATGACAAAAATGGTCTTCAATTAAAGCTACAGGCCCCTAGTTGAAAATCAAAGACATCGTCTTTAAACCCAACAGACTTTGTGTTATGAAGGATTTGGTAGACGATGACTGAGGGTCGGTCTCAGAGTATTAAAATGCACTGAGTAGAGCTTAATTGCATGTGATATTGTTAGGCTTTTGTATTTGGCAATTTTTCTTATTCAAAAACATTTGTACAAGCCTGAACGCAAATATTTTAAATCGGTCACCAGTCTTTCAAAAACGGGTTAAACATGTGATCCCGCTCAACACAGTTTTAATTCAAGCTTTGAAAACTATCAAATGAAAGTTACTCACCTTCTCGTCTTTCTTGTTCTGTGAAGAGTAGTCTCTTTCTTGGACTGGAGCTGTGAAACGAATACTGTGGTTGGTCGTTTGGCACGTCAAACCGACAACTGCACAATGCATTCACATTATTGACTGAATTTGATCACCCAAGCACCCAATGACAGCTTTATTAGTCAACCAAGGGGCATACCACTTGAGAAAATTAGACATTGTTTCCGAAATAATAATACTATAATCACTTTGAAAATCAACCATCTTTAAGACAACAAAAATGGAAACGCATTCTCTTTGTGAAGCAATAGGAATTGCCACAGAGTTGGAATTTACACTTACCCTAAATTAGATTCCCTGATCTTTTTTTTTTTTACAAAACATGTATATATTTTATCTCCATCTTTCATAACAGTTAAGTAACTTAACTCCTTGGGGGTGAGGCCTATGTCTCATGCTTTGTGGTGTTGCCAGCACGCTGCATCAGTATGTACTGCATCATGAATATCACTGGTTGGTACCCAGACAGGACCTAGCCGAACAGCAAGCTGACATAAATAATGGATGGCTCAAGCTGGCTTCAGCACTTGAAGTACATACCAACAAGAGACAGAGAAGAGGTGTGGACTACCCTTGAGGAGAAGCTGAGAGAAGCAGAACCCAGAAGAGATACCCTATAACCCTCTACAAAAGGTAAACAAGACGAGTTGGAGCCTGTTCCAGCTGTGTTCAGATTCTGAATCTAATGCTCTAACCAAGTGCTATACCACCTTAAATCAAAGCTCAGCATGAGCATAGATAAGCGTCTACTGCAATGATAGTCCACTCATGCAGCAGCCCATGTACAGGTTTTTTCCCTTGCTTGCAAATATCTTCATACCGCTGCAACCTCAAAGGTATAGAAATAAAACAACCGACATTAAGATCATCTTAGAATATAGCGACAACACAGAAGGCCCGGTCGCTCAGTGAGAGGAGCATAGTTTTACGGGTAAGGAGAAGTTGGCACTTCCAGAACATGAGACAGCAGGAGGATCAGTGGGGTAGTATTGGCTCTTTGAGGTACGAGAGGTCATTGCTATTAGGGAAGCACCGATTGAGAAATTCTGGGCATATACCAATGAGGGCCTATATTTACTGTTCAGGTGTATTTATATCTTGTATGTGTTCTGTGATTCTAAGCAGCATTGGTTTATGAGTGATGTATTCACACTGCTGCTAGGAAACCCCAGTTTGTCTCCAATCTCTGCCTAATTCACATGCTGATTAATATATTGGAAGCGCACACGCTTTTTTAATTTAAACCTACTTCCAGTGATTTAATAAACTGAGTTGAAGAGTCCCTCTTCTTTGGTGTGGTTAATCGATAAGTTATGTCAATTTATGCGGGGTGCAATAAGGGTGACAATAAAATAATTGAGGTGTTAGCGGGATGTTAACTTCAAATTGAATACTGAGGGTGTGCTGTTAAAGTATGAAAGGAGCTTAAACAAAGTCCAGTGAGGGAAACTAAACATAAACAACAAAACAAGTGCATTGCCACCGTCGCTTGACATTAATACTGGTGTTAACACCGGCTGCTGAAATATTATTTGAACACCAATCCAATCATACAAATGTATATGACAAGCTTAAATATTTCAAAGCGCACTCTGAAATATTGCAACATAGCTGACATTTCCTTTACTTCTTATTTGAAAAAAACCCTACATGTAGGCAAATAGATGCGACATAAACATGGGCCACTGCCATCGGTAAATTACATAGTATTTGCGGAGAGGCTGATCATAGTCACGGTCAAGAGCCGCTGATATCAATGTATGGCCGATACATTCGTGCGTCCCCAATTGCTATAGGAGCATTTCAAAGTCAGCACAAGGGTTTTGAATCTGATTCTGTAAAGGACAGGGAGTCAATGAAGAGTAAACATGATTGGACTAATATGTAGGTACTTCTGCACTCTCAGGATCCTGACAGCACTGTTTGGAAAGTGTGTTTTTCTTGTCCCTGCTGGAGGTCCAGCAGCTATTAACACAAAGAGTAGGTTGCAGTTGTCTAGCCTTAAGGAAACAAAGGCAATGTTTGAAGATGTTTTTGAGGTAGAAAGACAAAAAATCTTTGCAGAGCTGCTTGATACAGTAATGAAAGTTCAGATTTGAATCAAACAATACCCTGGTTTGAGAGGGAAGAGAAGAGTGTTCTGTCCCTCAATAGTGAGGGAGGTTAAAGAGAAATTATGTAAGGTGGATTTCCTTTTTCAAAGTACAGGGGTATACCCTACAGCAAAACAAGAGAGAGCAACCACCCACAATTTGATTCAATTAGAAAATGACATGGCCAAAGTGAAAATGTATTTGTCAATTCATCATTTACTTTTTGGTTGTCAAAGTGGTAAGGTAATTGTCTGCAGGACATCCAAAACAAATAGTCAAATGGACAATGTTATTTAATTTCTAATTTGGCCTATACTGGCTGTGCACCGGCATTAAAAAGCAAATAAACATATTTTGCATTTGGACTTTTTTACAGACATGCGCACTTAACTTTGATCGAAATAGCAATTGAACATTTTTCAATTTAGCCATTTCATTGTATTCATTTTGACCGCTATACACTTAGAAACTAATATCCAAACTTCCCAGCCTCTTTTCTGACTGGCACTTTGAGGGTGTGTCAAACAAGACGCTAGGTAGGTATGAAAATGTGTGACTTTGTAAAATAAAAATTTTACGGAAGAAACTACGCTCATAAATAAGATCCAAATGCAAAATATGTTTGTTTGCATTTTAATGCTGGTGCACAGCCAGTGTAGGCAAAATTACAAATTAAATAACATTGTCCATTTGACTATTTGCTTTTCAGGGGTAGTTTTCTGTGCGAGAGAGTAGCTGCAGCATTTGTGGCATAATTTGGTGTGGACTATGGGCTCTGTAACCTTTCTGATCTTTTCCATGCACATAAAGCTATATTACCAACTAAAAAAAAGGGAAACCCCCAAAGTCATATTGGGTCTATTTAAGCCACCTATATAGTACTTGTAGAAAAACTAAGGTTTAAGTCTTGCTTTTATTTTAGGAAAAGGCTGTGCATGTCTTTTAATGTGAAAAAGAAACTTGTTGCTTCCATATATTTACCTGTGTTGGACTATGGGGATCTTTTGTAAACGCATGCCTCTGCTAGGGCCCCGATTGACACAGCTTACCATGCCTCCCTTTTAAACTTTCAGACAACCCAACAATCCTGGGTCCACCATCCTGGGTCTCATCTCCTACAGAGATGAGATCAGCGTGTTGGCAACATGGTTCACATCAACAGAGCAAGTTCCTCAGTGTGGTCACAAATGATGACCTCACCTGGTAATCATCTTAGAATATAGGATGATTAGAATGTAGGACAGGCAATCAGTTCCAGCAGTTAAAACTGCCCAAAAACGCCTATACTTTCTGAGGAGACTCAAGAAGTTTGGCATGTCTGCTAAAACTCTCACCAACTTTTACAGGTGCACCATTGAGAGCATCCTCACAGGTTGCATTACTGCCTGGTACGGCAGCTGCTCCGCTGCTGAGCGCAAAGCCCTCCAGAGGGTGGTGAAGACAGCGGAGCGCATTATTGGCTGCCACCTCCACTCTGCGCAAGGCATCTACCACACACGATGCCTTAGAAAAGCGCAGAAAATCATAAAAGACTGCAGCCACCCAGGCTATGGTCTGTTCTCGCTGCTGCCGTCTGGTAGACGCTACCGGAACATCCAGGCACGGACGACCAGACTCACAAACAGTCCCCCCCCCCCCAGGCCATTAGGCTTCTCAACCAGTAACATTAACCTCAGGGATCAAATTGATCACATGACTCTCCTATCTATGCTCCTTCACTCCCAATGCACATCACATTCCTATGCACATATTCATCAGCACTCCGACACTTTTATATTTAATACTCAAATTCTCACTGTCCATATCCCCCATCTGTACATATTATGTATATATTAGTTGTTTTTTGTATCTTATTTTTATTTTGTGTGTGGATATATTGGCTCTGTTCTATGTAGTTGCTGCCTGCCATGTCATAAGAATTTCTTTGCTTGAAATGATCCTGTGTTATACTGTGCACTTGATAAATAAAACACTTTGAATTCTTGTTCGGAGCCCATCCTACCAATGTTTTGACATATCGCATAAGAGTGCTGGTCTGTACTCTTTGTGGTTGAAGGACTTCTACCCATGTGCATACAGTGAGTGTATAAAGGGGTTTTATGTATTCCAAACTATAAAAATAGAATTTATAGCAAAACGTTTAGAAAATAAAATATTTCTAAGCTTCTAAATCCATTTGAAAATACCTGGAAAGAGAATCATTAAATCCATGTGGCTTGCACTCACAGTTAGTTTATCATTGGGAGTGTCATTTATTGTAGTGTCTTGTTTTATGTCTGCTTTGTAATACCTTTATTATTATGGCCTAAAACATTGTTTTCATTCTGTGCTAAATACAAATAATAGGCAGTTGTCCAAAAACAAGTTATTATCAACTACGACTAATTGGTGTTTAATGAAATTAGCTAGGTGAAAAGACTTGATTTGTCATTAGCATTAAACTAGCTAAAAAAAAAAAAAAAAACTCAGTGCTCAAAATAAATCAGATCAAGACCCACTTAATTAGCATAGAAGAAAACAAAACTATATTATACTCTGATGATAAATAAAATTTCTGAAGTTAAAGCGGCAAACAAACAATGTTAGGCTCCTCTCCAAACAAAACCCAGTGAAGCTGCAATAATAAATTGAAATTATTTTAAGTTTTGACCCTACAAAGAAAACATATGCTGTTGTTGCCTTGCTAAAGGTTTGATGCTGAAATAGAATACATAATGGATGAGATTCGGTGTACATGTTCGAGTTTCTTTTTCCCAAAAAGCTTTGCTATAAACTTATCACTACAGACAGATGGGCTCTGGCTCACTTCTTGTGCAGGTTCTGTGGCTGGGGTATGGGAAGGTCAAAGGCGGTAGAGTAGTTCTCTGTGGGACATCGTTTTGGACTGGACTTGGCTGATAGCGGAGCAAGCAAGGTCTCTCTCTTAGCTGACACAAGAACAAATATTCACTTTACATGGATATACACTATGTAATTGCTCAATAATACTGTAGTAAGTTATAAGTAAGTATAATATTAGAGCCCGACCAATAGATCTGTTTATGAGCCTAAAGCAGATATTTGCAATATGTTGGCTGAGATACACTGGCACTGTACACGGGGTTGCTTCTGTTCACGTGCTACCCACATCGTTCCACATTTACTCATAGTGGACACTGCACGCTTCCTCACCTAAGTACTGGCAATCGAAGGGGCAGTGACTAATGAGCATGTTGTTCAGAGTCACGATTGCAACGTAAGAAGTTTATGGTGAATTATCTTTTAGTAAGTACATTTAACAAGCATTGTATAATTTTGAGATCGTTCAATGCAACATAAAGCACAACTAAATTTGATTATTTTTAGTATTACAGCGTAGCGCTTGCTCGGATATTTGCAAATGTTCTTATTACAAATATTTTTATCGGCCCCAAAATTCCACGATTGGTCGGATTCTAAATATTAATTCTTCACATCATAATTAATTAAATACATAAGGCTTCAAATGTCTGCTGACAAACAAGAACCAGAGGATCACATACTGGGGGTTGTCGGTGGGAAGGTGCGATGGACTGAAGGAGGCAGAGAGGAGGATCTGTGTCTCTCTGGAGACTGACTCCGCTGGGCCCAAAGTACTGCAGCAGTCCTCTCTGATGCTCCTGGAGGATTCCTAGTTGTTGTAGCTGGTCCAGTCTTGTCTATTCCAGTTACGGCCCAGTCTAAAGTAGTCATTCCCCCCTCCTGGACCAACTCCTTTGGACTTCTTTTTACAAAGCCTACTGTATTCTTTCTGCTACCTAACCCTACAAAGAGCAAAAACAAAGACATTTGGTCCCAGTCATTACATGAAAATGTTTAGAATGGCTTGGAGACCTATATATAGTGGCTTGCAAAAGTATACAGCCCCCTTGAACTTTTCCACATTTTGTCATGTTACGACTACAAACAGAAATATATTTTATTGGAATTTTATGTGAAAGACCAACACAAAGTGGCACACAATTCCGAAGTACAAAGAAAATTATATATGATAAAAATAAAATAAAAAAAAGACAAATAAAAAACTGAAAAGTAAGGTGTGCAAAATTATTTAGCCCCTCTGAGTCAATACTTGATGGAACCGCCTTTTGCTGCAATTAACAGCTGCAAGTCTTTTGGAGTATGTCTCTACCAGCTTTGCACATCGAGAAACTGACATGTTTGCCGATTCTTCTTTGCAAAACTGCTCAAGCTCAGTCAGATTAGATGGAAAGCGTGTGTGAACGGCAGTTTTCAGATCTTGCCACAGATTCTCGATTGGATTTAGGTCCGGACTTTGACTGGACCATTCTAACACATGAATATGTTTTGTTTTAAACCATTCCGATGTAGCCATGGCTTTATGTTTAGGGTCATTGTCCTGCTGGAAGGTGAACCTCCACCCCAGTCTCAAGTCTTTTGCAGACTCCAAAAGTTTTCTTCCAAGATGGCCCTGTATTTGGCTCCATCTTCCCTGTCCCTGCTGAAGAGAAGCACGCTCAGAGCATGATGCTGCCACCACCATGTTTGACAGTGGGGATGGTGTGTTTAGAGTGATGTGCAGTGTTAGTTTTCTGCCACACATAGTATTTTGCATTTAGACCAAAAAGTTCAATTTTGGTCTTAT
>JAVQJS010144821.1:0-11698 GCA_036024795.1 Galaxias rostratus | reverse complement strand
CACACACACACACACACACACACACACACACACACACACACACACACACACACACACACACACACACACACACACACACACACACACACACACACACACACACACACACACACCAGAAATAGTTTGAACAAATATAGTGCGCGTGCGGCAGGCAGGCCACTGGCCCGTCGACTTCCGCCCTCTAATAAACTAGAAGGCCCTCTTGTTCGTCCCTTTTTGCCTTTCGTCAGCTGAAATGGCTCGGGTGTGCAGGATGTAACGCAGTGTACATGTCATGAGTTCAAATATTTTGAATGGGGGAGGGGGGGTGTATATTCAGGAAGTGTGTGTGTGTGTGTGTGTGAGCGAGCGAGCAAAATGGCTTCATTTTGCGGAGGTGGCCGGGGCAGGAAGTGGGCACCTGGCCCAACCAAAGTGCGCTGTGGCCACACAGGAAACTACGTCGCACCCATTCCTGCGCCTCTCAGCTGCAGCTACATTGGTCCTCCTATTCGGCCCCAGGAGCAAATGGGCTGGGCACCCACGCTCGGAGAGAGGCGCCTCGCACCACCAACCACGCACGCTCCCCCAAGCAAAGGCCGATTCCATCCGTTAGCTCCTTCAAACTGGGCGGGGGCCGTAAATGTACATGTTTAAAAAACTAAAATAACTGTTCGGTTTGGAGCCACGACGCGTCAGCAACTTAATTGTCCCCCGAGCAGACGTGTTAACAGAGCACGGTCGACGCAGCACATCCTGGTGTAGCGAGGGGAGCAGCCGAGCCACAGCTGTGCAGGCCCTCCCACGCACTCACTCACTCACTCAACAGAGAGGGGGAGGAGGAGGAGCTTGTACGAGATGTACCAACGAGGACGTGTCGCTGAGGTCAGCGAGTGGCGTTCAGCTACGGAGAGAAATGTCTGCCGCTGCGATCAACAACTGAATAAAGAGGAAATTGCATTCGAACACTATTTTTAGTTGTGTCCATAAGCTAGCTTTACATTTCCTATGTACTTAATTCGTACTTTGTTGTTCTCAGGGAACGTTTACGCCCTTTCAAAAATAGATTGCATATCAAATTTAGTCATAGAGTTAAACTAATGGGACAAATCGCGACGCTATGGATGCTCTATAGTCCTTCGAGGAGGAAGGAAGCTCTGTGTTCGACATATGACCGTGCAAGGCTACCGCTAAGCGTCTGAGCCGAAGTCACAATGGGATGACTAGAGCAGCCAGTGGGAACACAAGCCCAGTGTGTGTGCCTGAGGCGGTGAGGGAGGGCCCACCGTGTAGGACTCCACCAGCACCGTGGTCTCCAGCGCCAGCTTCTGCTCCTGCTCGATGTTGTAGCCCACGTAGCAGAGGTTCTCCTTCATCATGCGCACCGTCTCAAAGTCCGCAGAGTGGTTGAAGGCGTAGCCGCGCAGCAGCAACAGCTGGACGGAGAGAGAGAGAGAGAGAGAGAGAGAGAGAGCGAGAGAGAGAGAGAGAGAGAGAGAGGGTGGAGACAAGGGAGTGAAGCGTGAGAGAGGACGAAGTGACAAAGGAACGAGTGAGGGAAAGCAGACAGCCACGTCAAGACAATGTCTTGCACAGATGACCAATGGACGCCGCGTGTGGGGCGGCGGTCGGGCGGGGTTACCTTGATGAGGTAGCGGGTGATGTCCCGGCCTGCGATGTCCAGGCGCCGTGTCAGGTGGGGCAGGCTGAAGCCCTCGTACACGGGGCAGATGTGAGTGACGCCATCTCCGGAGTCCACCACCACGCCGGTGAGCAGGCCTGAAAAAGTGCACACACGTGCACACACACACACGCAGGCGCACACACCACAGCAAACCCCAATGAATCTCGTGGCAGTGGATGTGTTTTTGTGAAGTGGGCCGCTAACGCTAATCTGGGAACATAAAGTTAAATTGTACAATAAAAGTGTGAGAGCAGCCTGCTCCTCCTTTGAATAACATTGGGGTGCGTAGACTAATGATTCAGAAACTTCGCAACGCGAGGCTAACGTCTGTTGACCATAGTTTGCACAAAGCCAGAGAGTAAAGAGAAGTCATAGATAAGATTTACAATGGTAATTCTGAACTGTTTTTGTTAATAATTGACAATAGTTCAAACATCATGCTGTGAAACACGAACAAGTAAACTGTAATGAGCTAAGATAGGACAATTATTTTGAGGAGTCAAATAAAGAGAAGTTCCCCATGAAATAACTTACATTCTGTTCCAAGCACTAAAAATCTAAAAACCCTGAATGGTAGGCCAATTGATCCCATTAGACTTGTTATTCTATGGCCCATACTATTATGAAACAGTAGAGGGGGTGTTGTGTGTTGTCTTACCCTGAGCGTACAGAGTCAGCACTGCCTGGATAGCAATGTAAACCCCTGTAAACTGGTAGGTCTCAAACATTACCTATAAAACCGAGGGAGAGAAGCAGAGTAGGAAATATAATACATGGGAATAAGTCAGAAAACAGACCACATGGCAACATATACAGAGGCAAATTATTCTAAATTACAATAAGCCACGTAGCTTGGCCCCACATCTATGCCCAACTAATTAATGACAAGGAAAGCGCGCGCGCGCACACGCACACGCGCACACACACACACACACACACACAAACACACACACACACACCTCGATGATCTTCTCGCGATTCTTGGTGGGGTTCATGGGTGGCTCGGTGAGCAGGATCTTGCAGTTGCGCGAGTCGATGTTGAGCTTCTCAGGGCCAAAGGTGTAGTCCCACAGATGCTTCATGTCGTCCCAGTTGCGCACAATGCCATTCTCCATGGGGTAGTTGACCTCCAGCATGGAGCGCAGCTCGCTGGCCTCGTCCCCCACCATCAGGTCCTGCACAGGAAGGCATGACAGGGTGAGACACCAATCCTCCGGGAGGGGCGAGAGTGTAGCATCGACAGTGTTGAAAGAAGGCAAAAGACGCGTAAATGGGAGTAGTACCACAGGTTCTTCGTTAGGCAGGAAAACTCTGCAGTAAATGTCATGTTCTGTTGATGTATGGACAGATTCTACAGATACTGCTTGTGGCACTGACTGGCAAACTGGACTCCAGGTGCACGACACCAAATGGAACCCGTAAAAACGCATTCCCGACAAAAACAGCAAGTGCTCACTAGGAAGCCAGACATGACAGTATGTCACACTCATTTAGCTACCTGACGTGCACTAGAAATACACAGGAATTATCTCCATGCAGTCTTCTCAAACCTTTGGGAGTCTATACTTTCAATTTCCTGCACTTAAGAATAAGATCAGCTTGGTGCATGCAGTAGCAGCAATGCAAACCAAAACACTGTGTTAGCCACAGAGTCAAGCATCTGAACTTCCTCCACTGGCTTACAAACATTTCTACCAATGGCAGGGCGGCCATTTTATGAGTTTATCTTAAGAACACTACCAGAGCGGTGATTTGTCAGCACCGCCGTATGTTTTTAAACAAGGCCAGCTGTGGCCGTGAAGGAGTTGGACGAGCCTCTGTCTGACAAGCATCCTGGATAGATTCTGTTACGGCTTAGCGAGGCATTTCCATGCAAGTATTAGGCTACGCAATGAGCACACTTGTTTCTTTTTGGTTTCTCACAGATCATACAAGCATACAGCTGAAATTTGCTACAGACATTAAATTATGGGTTGCAATTTAAATTTGAAAAACAAAAAGGGTTGACAGCAAAATAAACAAGAAACCCCCCTCACTCTTGGAGTCGAATGGTATAAGTATGGTTAGTCCTCCAACAAATTCAAACAGAACATCCCTTCCTCCCTTGCAGGCATCACGAGCAAGGAGGCCTACTGCAACCTCCACTTACCATCTTTTGGGCACTCTACTTCACCAGGATGGGATTGAAGGTAGAAATGAAGTACATAAATTAAAAGCATTTAATCTATAGAGTGTGAAGAGAGGAAATAGGTAGAAAAAAAGGTTAACTGAAAAAGTCTAATAAAATAAAAATACCACAACGTGCTGTACACTGCCCTTCAGTTGAACCCATTGTCAACAAAAATGTGAATTACAATAACGCCTCATCTTGCAGGTTGGAAAACGAGTTTCAGAGACAGGCTGCAGGGTTGATGGGATTACAATATGGCCTGAACACACCAGATATGCTCATGGAGAACACTCACTGTCAAAGGGGGCCTGTCCTTACCTTGATCTCAATATTTCCCACTTTGGCCGTAGAGCGGATGATCGGCCTACCCACCAGCGCAGGGAAGATGTGTTCCGGGAAATTGGAGCCTGCATAGCCACATTTCACAAACTGGGAACGACAGACAGGGGGGGTGGGGGCATTTCTTAGTGATGTCAGTCCTATCAAATAAAAAATACCTGTGGCATTGTCTAACATCACAAGTTTACATGAATTCCCTTTTGCCATTGCCATGTAGATCCATTCCGTACAGTTAAAATAAAGCAGGGAGACAGCTATGTCAAACGTGAAAGGGGAAAATAGTTTGAGGTGTTGGTGTTCTAGAACACGGGAGGATGTTTAAGTGCATGAGAGGCTGCTCTCACTTCCTTCTGACTCATTGCTTCAGTGAGCTCTTTCTAACCTTGTTCACACACAAGTCAAAATCCCCATTTTATCTGCCGAGTTACGTTTTTTTCTGCAGAAACATTGCATATCCAAACACAATACTGTTGACTTTGTACATTATCTAGATAAGTTATCTTTTTGATCCAGCATTTGCACAGTATGCATCTTGTATTGCATACCATACTTTAATGCATAGAAACATACCGATGTACATACAAAATCTGCAACTACGCCAAAATACATTAAGAAACTAAATAAATTCCTTGGGGAGTCAAAAAGTTGACTTTTTGGAGGCCCAGTTTAGCACTGCATCGATATCACTAATCTTTGAGTCCGCGCTTTAGTGAATTGTTGGGCATAGATTTAAAATACTAGCACGTCTCACGTATCCAACTAAGCAATATAATTTCATACTATTAACTAGGCCACCATGGCTGAATTTATCTTCAGCAAAAAAACATAACCCACACGTCATGAGTAGGCCCTTTTTTGTGAGCTGGTTAGCTTAACGTGACGTTAGCAGCCATAGATCATGACAGCCAGTACGCATATATTTACTTACAGTAAACTACTGCACTGCTGTTCAAACGACAAACCATGTAGAAAAAAAGATACAGGAAGGCTATTGACTAGGAACGGAAGGCTGCGTCTGAACCCATTTTAAATTGGCTATGACAAACCCTGTTCGGAATGACGGAATACCCATTCGATCTTATGGGAACCATTATGTCTGCAATGAATGTGTAGGAGCCTTGCTAACAGACAGATAGCGTTACTTTTGCTAATGTTAGCTAAACCCAATTAGCTAGGCGAACATAGCTATTACGTCATTTGCTTATAGATAATGTGAAACAGCGTTGTCTTCTTCTAAAGGTAATTTTAGATCGTATTAACCGTACTAAACAGTAGGCATACACAACAACACTCGCAAATAAACATATATTAGCTAACGCTCAGCCCGTTCTAACAGTATAGCTAGCTGGCTACCTTGCCCGAAGAGGCTAACACTAGCTGAAATATAGTCTTCCGGTTTCAGCTATTTCTGTAATTTTCTCATGATAAAATCGGCATTGTATTCGTTTCATCATAAATGAAAAACGGGCTTATTTTCTCACCCCCGTTCCATTATCACAGACCACCACTTTCCTTCCCTGGCTGTCCATTTTGCCAAACCCTGTTACCAGAGATCCTGACTCAACTTTCTCGTAGAAGCCGGAAGAGACAGCACCCCGGCGGTGGTACTGGTAGGAGTGGTCTTTCTGGGCGTTTCTTGTTCCTCTTCTTTCTCTTCCTTTTTTCCATTTAAAGAGGATTCTCAAAACTCCCTTTGTTGATATTTACAAGCACATAGAACATGTCAAACAATTGTCATAACAAGGTTTATACAGGGTTTGCTTTGAACTTAAATTTTTATTGAAAGAGCATAGTTTCACAAGTCAAAGATTTCTACATAAAGTAATACATTAGATATACCCAAATATTTTAAACAAAAACACTTTTTGCTAACACGAAATAAATTTCAAGCATTGTGCAAATCTTAAACCCTTCCTACAACAAATGCTTGAAAGCCCCTTGTGACCATTGGAATCTCACAGCTTTATTAAGTACAAATAAATTAGGCCTACAAGAAGAATGGGCAATAGTCTTTGTAGTACTCAATTATCTCACATTACAAGTAAAAGTACATAATAGTTTATCCACCATTTAGCGTACCCTAATGACGTTGTAGTATGATAAATACCATTGCACTTAGTTACAGATACATAAAAAATAATACAGTTTGATCAATTCTTTAAAATCCCCTTGTATCCCCGCATGTAGTTTTTTCAAAATGTTTTTGACATTTGGCAAAAGAGTATTTGCAAAACCCCTCAGTCTTTTATCAGTTACTACTTGTTCTTTTGTCAAATTTAGTTTAGTGTCTTTGATCTGCATTACTGTGCATACATCTGTTGGAACAGTGATGGTCTCTCCATAGTTCTTAACCACTTCATACATGGCAGTCTGAACAAGTAGCCTAGAGTTAACCACCATTTTGTGGGAGCGGAAGCTATCTTCTTCTTGAGGCTTTCTTTCTACTGGCTGCAGAATGTCTACTCTGGGCACACATTCAGGTCCATGGAATCTGCTGTTGTTGTTCGTTGTAACTGGAAAAACATGAGTTTCCACCTGGAACACTGAGGTGTTAGGGTGTTCACCCTGAAGCTCCTCCATAAGCTTGGGGAGGGACTGGTGTCTGTATGGGACGAGCACTTCTTCCACATCGACCAGCGCAACATACTGGGAGCTCTGCTTGTTTCTGTAGATGCACTCATTCATGACACTTAATTGGCCATTGAGGTGGATGTCTCCTTTTAGCTGTTCTGGACTCCAGCCTGTTGTGGGGTTGAGAAACTGATTTATTGGCCAAGGTATGATTTCCAGGGTGCCCTCTTCAACATAATGTTGGATAACCTTCTTAAAGCCATTGCTACAGCTGGTAAGGTAGAGAACTATCTTCTGCACCCCCAATAGCTTGTGAAGTTCAACAGTCTGTACAAATTGATGGCTGTTCTCCAAAAACATTGGACATGCACACCATGAGGAACACAGGGAAATCCTCTTCTCGTCTCTGCTTGTTCTGTTGGGTCAGAAATGGTCCACTCACTATATATTGGCTGTTTTCCCGAGTGGCAAGAGTCACATGTGTGGCGTTGCATCCTGGCTGCTCACTGCACAGCACATCACCAGCCACATATGGATAATGATATGTGACGCTGTGCACGTAGAGAGCTGCTTCTTGCACCCTGTGTCCGTCACCCGAGCAGCAGAAAACACAGTACAGCATCGTCGGGTTGTCTCGGTTGACAATGACAAGGATGCGACTGGCACCTCCTTCCCTAAAGTCCTTGTAGGCGGATATCATCAGATGCTTAGAGCCTACAATAGGTGTGATGGTGTTGTTGACTGAGTGACTTTGGCACGTGTCAGAGGAGAGGCAAGAGGGGTTGGACCTGTGTATCCAGTATATCCCCAAAGTGCAAATTGGCAAAACCCCAAGTGCTGTTCCTATTATCAACATTGTTTCGGTATGTTACTGCATTTGAAGATTAGGAAATGTACTTACAGGGATGAAAATTTCAAATTTTACTATCTGACATGGACATACCAATTGCTATCTGAAGGTGCTATGATGAAAACTATCTGAAACATTCCTCTGTCAATCAACCTATCATTTGAAAAGTGATATCAGATCGTTTTTTTCACAATGAGTAATTTTACAAGTTGACATAACCTTAATTTAGAATACATGAACCTTACAGTGTTCTTCTCACTTGCTCTACTTTTATAATATGTGTATATACATTTGTTTTGTTTATCTGTCTAAAACAAGGATTTTCTGTGAATCTCTGGTTGTGCCCATGTTGATCATCATCTGCTCAACACCAATCAATTCTGAAAAACCCAAAAACAAATCAATACTTAGAAGTACGTGTAAGGTACGCATCTTAATGCTTAAAGAACATGTATGAAATATGTATTTTGTGCAGGGGGTCTGCCTAATGTCAAACACATCCAAAACACATTTTTTGATAATGATAACGTTCTATACAGCCTGTAGGGTTGCATAACGTTTTGCAATGCAAAATTGGCAGTTCTGTGAAGACAATAAGCTGAATGAAATATACTGGAACATCTAGATATCCAAGTTCTGTTGTCTGTTATATTTTACTTGAATTGAACCTTGTGTGAAAGAGGGAAACCTAATAAGATAAAAACTAGTTTGGCACCCACCAAACCAAATGTATATGAATACAAATAAGGAACCACAATGTTTGTTGTGTATGGTTCAATCAGACAAATTAAAGTATACATTTATTATTACAGTGGTCAGAGACTTGGGTTAAGAACACACAAATAAATGATGCAGAAACTTTAAAGCTGCTTACCTCTGTCCTACATGGCCGTTTGTGTACCCTGCACCATAACTCCCACAGTGTCTGTCACAGACAAATACATTATTTTATTGCGTCTTCGTTCAAGCAGCAGCAATTAAGTTGTGTATTTTCAGTTAGAAATAGTTACAACCACATTCAAAATATTGAAAGTAAAAGGCAAAGTTTTAGAAGAAAGAGTTTTATTCAGCTGAGTAACATAGGCATGCACCTACAAAGATCTACTACCGATGTACCTACAATCTGCTTCGATGTGCATTTACAGTTCCTCTTTATATGTCACATTCAAGTCAAGTTAAGCCTTTCCCATATTTTTGGCAAATCCCTTACATGCAAATTAGACATGTCCTTTTTCAAATTACCTCTGACCAATCTGTTCTTTTGATGCTGATCCATCTGTTCTCTTGTATCATAACTCTTAAGCTCACCCCATTTTACAACTAGCCCCATCCTTACAGTTATCATAAACTAAGGTAGCAGAGTCAATTATCCCCCCTCCTTTTCTTTGTACATCTATTCACCCCTAACATATGTTAATCAAAAACAACCCATTCTCTGTCTTTGTGACGAACAGTCTGACAAATATTGCATTCCTCTTGGAATCCCGAAGTGCTTCCCGTCTTACTATCTCCTTCTGTGTTGGTCCCCATCTGATACCCTTCATTATTCTGGATCGTGCTGCTTCCCACTTAATCCTTAACCCCCTTTTTTCTTACAATCTATTTCTTTCTCTCTCTCAAGTCTCTAGCTTCTATGGATGGAAACCAAGGAAGGAGATGCAGCTTGTCTGGTCCCACACCGACCATGTCGAACGGCTCTGACCATTTTAGTCGTCTTTTTAATCGTCATGGATGGATGCAAAATCTTTGAATAAGATGCCCATTCTTTGTGTTTTAATCTACAAACCCCAAAACGTTCTGGTTTAATTCAATATGTATTTTAACCTTTATCAATTAGTACGTCACAGTGTGACAGAGTTCTTCTTCTTGATGGTGATTTTAAAAATTCATGTTTGCTGTCCTTACTCTTCTTTGCTTGCGTTCACTTTCAGTAAACATCTTGATTCATTTAATCTTACACAACATGTAAAACTTCCAAGTCATGACAAAGAGCAAACAGTTGACCTTGTGTTTTTGTTCTGTTTTTTGTGTTGAAAATATAAACGTAATTGATTTTGTCTCAGATCACAAAGTAGTGCTTTTCCAGACTCCCCTCCAATCTTCCGTCCCCAAACGTACCTCACAGATTCACGGGCATTCTAACTATTTTTTGTTTATTGTGGCGTTCCACATGAGGCACGCTTGTACAGAAGCTCGTCGATTATTTTTATAGCACTTCAATTAATATCTTTCTATGATTTTGTAGCCACAGTGAAATATAAAAATAATATTAAAAGAAAAAGCATTCCTCTCTGCAGCGGTTAAATGAAGACTCATATGAGACAATGCAGGGTGGCAGAGAGAAAATTTCAAAATGATCAACTCAGTGTCTCCCTTGCTTCTTTAAGTAATCAAATGTTCAACTACCAGCGTAAAGTTAAACAATGAACACCTTCTGTTCAGAGTTGATTTCATAGCAGGGTCATAATCTCAGAATTCAGTCATTAAATCCCAGATTTCCCAGGTTTCTGAATCATTACCTGAGAATTGCAAATACCTTTTTAAACAATTTCTGTAATAAAACAGAACACATTAGGAAGCATTTAAACACTGACTGTATACAGCCTGATTTTAACACTTGCACATCTCATCATTGATGCAGTGACTCTTTGCCAACCCTAAAATGTACTGTTGCACTTTCAAATCATCCACATACCCCTTTGACTGTATCCCGACTTTGTTTTAAAAAGCTGTTCTGCTCTGCTGGTATTTTCCCCTCTTTTTTTAAACGTCATTGTGTACCCTCTTTTAAAGAAGCCCTTTCTATCTATATAAAGCCATTTCAGACCCATCTCTGAACTGCCATTTTTATTAAAAAAAATGTAGGAAAAGGTTGGCACTTATTTATTTTATGAAGAACATTCAATGGTTGAAAAATTCCAATATGCCTTCCGTACCTTACACAGCACTGAGACTGTTGGTCAAGGTCACCAATGATTTACTGCTTGCAGCTGACTCAGGCGAGAACTAAATTTGAATCGTCCGTCAACTTAGTTCAGCCTTTGAGACAGTGGACCATGATGTTTTAATCAACTGTCTGAAGGAGGGATGTTGGTGTCAATGATGTGGCTCTGGATTGGTTTGTCTCTTATCCGTCGAACTGGCCCTTTTCTGCAGAGCTTAGAGATGCCTCCTTCTCCTGTGCTCCTAGCTCTTGTGGGATTTGCCAAGGGTCTATTCTGGGCCCTCTCTTATTTACTCTCTATTTACTACTGCTTGGACAAATCATACATATACACAGTATTAATTTCTATGACTATGCAGATGACACTCAATTGTGGAACTGATGTTCCCCATGTTTTGTTGTCTGAAATCATAAAAATTACATTGTACCTTGTTCTGAAATCATCAATCAAAACAACTGATTGAAAACACTGCTGCCAGGTTTTTAACTTGCATTAGAAAAAGAGACCATATTACATTTGCTGCTAGATTTTAAAGCCTTGAGTAGTTTGGTGCCTGCCCATATCTACAATCTGAGAGAGATATACAGGACAACTGTTTTTATGCGCCTGCCTTGTGACGCGCGCATGTGTTAGGGCATGCACACTCAAATTCTCTACATGGCAGAAAGGGTCATTCGTCAAGCAAGCAAAAGGGCATGCAGGCTCTACTGGATGTGGTCTTTGTATTCAAGCGGGATCCCATGTAGACTGCAAATAGACTTTTCCTGAAAGTTTTTCTGCTACCCATAGAACAGATGCATGCTCTGCTACCTAGAGTCCAATCAACTTTCTACTTGATGACAATTATTACAGAGGTCACTCAAAAGTCAGTAAATTAAATGTTGGCATGGTCACACAATGTATGCTAGACTACATGCATCTGGTTTGTCTTGGCATCACAAGGATGATGCTCAGATTTTGGATCAAAGGGGACCTAAAATACAGAATTGGCTCTCTTAAGATCAATGCCATCTTTATGTGTCACAATGCATACTTTGTCAGTTTGCATGAAGGTTGAGATCACTTTCAGAATAAGACTAAAGAGTTTGGGCAGTTTCTTCTGTACACTGATCCAGCGGTACTGAAAGGAGTCCTCCCCCAACTCTACTTTATGACATACA
>JAVQJS010144801.1:0-10697 GCA_036024795.1 Galaxias rostratus | reverse complement strand
GTACATACTGTATATACAAAAGTGTATATGCATATATATATATATATATATATATATATATATAAAAGAGATTATGTCTGCAATTTTTTGGTTTCTGTTTATACAGAAGCTGCTTCATTGAAAGCAAGTAGCTGGAGAGCCAAGAGTAAAAACACGGTGATGCTGTAGTTAATTTTACTGCGGCTGCCAGGCAGTCTTCAGCTCGCCCAGAATATCTAGTGTCGCTTCAGTACCTTGTGACCTGAGGCGCCATCGCACAGTGTCGTTGGGTAAAATCTCCAGAACATTTTACCCAGATGCCATTTAAACACCACAGTATGATCCCCGGGAAATAACAAGCTAAGGCTACTTCCAATACCGCTTAGTGTCAGTCGGGAGTAGGTATCATAAAGACATAGCAAGGATTCATGTAACTATATCCCATCTTCAACACGTATCTGTGCGGTCAAACATTGAGACATCATCATTAGGCCCGCAAACAGTAATTTTTCACCTGTGCAGAGTCTATTTTGTGCCAATGTTCTGTTCGAAGGCCATAGTGATTTCTGATCATCTGTGCATTTAGCAGGTTTATTTTTATCCAGTGAAGAGCCTCCAAGTCTTTAACCTGACACCAGAGGGGCTTTGGGTCAAAGAGGAACCTGTACTTTTACTGTAGACCATACCATGGCACAACCATAACTACTCAACACATCAAGCATACAAAGTTATGTTATAGAATACTTTACTCTTGGTGAGAGACCGTGACACATGCATCGGTAAAGATATCACTCTATGAGGATATTTGTCACTAGCCTTTTTGACTGCATCCTTCAAAATGACATGTTATTAGGACTACTTGGTATCAAACCGAATTCAGAACAAACCGTTTGTGCTGTCCTACCTCCGGCTCATGTATTCCATAATTGTTATGACATTTGGTTAATCCAGTGACACAGGCAGGTCTTATCTCCTCAGTAAAGCCTCAGTGTGCTGTTTGCATCCCAGAAGAACAGATGTATGTCTCCTCCCAGACACAAAACCCTTGTAAGCTCACACACTGGCAGCGATGTTCCTTTATTATTTGGACGTGAATCAGAAGAAGAAGAAAGTCTCCAGCGCGTAGGTCTCTGAGAACTTGTCCAGAGGCAGACCACCACCAAGACAGTGCTGAGAACCAGACACACACACACACACACACACACACACGGCTCTCTGAGACAGAGAGAGAGAGAGAGAGAGCGAGAGAGAGAGAGAGAGAGAGAGAGAGAGAGCGAGAGAGAGAGAGTCCAAGTTTGTGGAAGGGATGAGGGCCTGAGTATAGCACATGTATCTGTGAGCCTCGGTGTCGAGTGTCAGATGGATGAAACAAACAGGCCCCGGACTATTTATACATTTGGAATGACTAACCGTTGACTGCTAGCTGCCAATGCTAACTTTTATTACCTGTGCTGATCCTGGCAGTGAAACCAATCAGACAGAGTAGAATTTGGTCGACAAACCACCACATTTCTTCCAAGTCTCTTGTCGTTGTGGGTGTGGGTGTGAAGAGACGTCCCCCCCATCCACGACTAAAATAGTCCATTGCATCATGCTGAATGGCAGTCCAATTTGTGAAGATTGAACAGACAAGCTCCAGTGACTAGTAGAGTAACAACTAATGCCCATATGTCTCACACATAAATGATAACAGGTCCTAATGTAGGGATCAGCTTGTCCCTGCAAGGCCTGGTTAATTTTCTTCTACTGTTAATATCTAGAAGTGGGCCGTGCATTATTCTGTTTATCCTCCTTATTTACATATAATTATTGTTCATCTCGTGCCCATTGAGTGCAGCAGTGTGATAACTCGTGTTGTAGGCTCTTACCCAGCAGATAAGGCCATAAGGCAAGGTAAAGGGGACCCCCACCCCTCGACACACACACACCCCTGCAGCTATAATAGGAGATGGCTGCAGCAGATAGTTTCCCAGCAGCCTTTGCGGTTGCTGGTTTACCCAGCCAGATGATGGACATTCACACATGGACTGGACACACGCTCAGCACAAACACACGCACACACACACACACACAGACACACACACACACAGACACACTCACCGACACATAAACACACATAGCCTAGGCTCTGCTGTCCAGTTACTACGCCCTGGGAAAGGTTGAGGGGGCATTTACACTACGCCTTTTAATCACCCTTATGCAGCCTCAGCCCTTCTTACCCTCCCCTTAAGACCAAGCTCCACCCCTTTGAATCCTTCCTTTCTGACCAAGCTCCACCCGCCATCCCGTATACCCCTCCCCCTCTGACCAAGCTCCACCCCTTATAACCCTCCCCCTCTGACCAAGCTCCACCCCTTATACCCCCCTCCCACCTGACCAAGTTCCTACTTCTCGGTCTCCCATCATACCCGCCTATCACCTTCCCCAATTTCACAGCATACCTGACACCTCTCCACCACTTTCCTTCGCCCTCCCTTGTATACTCCTCACACTGGCAGAGATGGCAACCACAAACCACAAACCACAGAGAGAACAATTATTTTTGGGACCTAAACTCAGAAATAAATATAATCATATAAAAAAACTGTGAAGAAAGATATAGGTATATGTGATTGGCTCTTCAAGTTACAATGAGTTATTTTGGTAACTAACTCCAAGGCTTCAAGAATCCTGCTCACTAAGTCCATCTAGTGGCCATGATCAGTACAGTCTTCCACACCCCGTGTTTTAAAACTAGATTTCTGCTTCATAGTGGCCTACATGGAAGGCCTACAATAATTTTTATTGATAGGCTCTATGTATATTAGTAGAAGATATTGTTGTATATAGTAGACCTTCACTGTGCGTTGCTTTAAAACTTGAACTCTTTCATCCGATAACAAATGGCCAACGCTATAGTTTATATTTGCTCGGATCAGTTCAGGACTCTAGATTGATTCCTCTGGCCATGGAGGCTCTTTCTCATGCTGAGTAATGAGAACCAAGCTGTGGTTATTATATGGCAGACTGTAGACAGACACATTACTCACTGCATTAAAATATGCTACGCTTGTACTATTATCTCCATCAAAAAAGAGCCTAATTGATTCTAATTGATTGGGGCATTGATTCACTCTGATACAGGAATTAAAAGCAGGGATGACGGTAGATTATATGCCTCTCCCCTGATTCCGACAGGGATCTTTTTAGCGTTAAACTCATTCCTAGCCACACTCTGGTCACATGAACAAGAGAGAGAGAGAGAGAGAGAGAGAGAGAGAGAGAGAGAGAGAGAGAGAGAGAGAGTGTGTGTGTGTGTGTGTGTGTGTGTGTGTGTGTGTGTGTGTGCTTGTGTGTGGTGGGGGGTTGGGGGCCGCTTTTTGGTCCAGGACATCTCTCTCCGTACCCTGGCATAATATTTCATTATTGTAACAAAAGAAGCCCATTAACTTCAGTATAAAAACTGAGTTCAACTGCTGTTCTCCGTATTCCTCATGTTAGTCTGCGTTTCTGGCTGCTCTCCAGCTAATTTGATATAACAATGCTTCACCAAACTGCCTTGGGACTTTTTTTAGGTGACAGGAAATTATCAATGATGCCACATGCACAGAGCTGAAAGTCAACACCAAGTTGACTTGTTTATAAAATATTAAAGCTGTGAATTATGGGTACCATACAAAACTTAATGATGATAGGAGTCATTATAACTTCACCATCCTTTGTTTTGGCTAATGATTAAATTCCAAAACTACAGTATTCAATTTGTTCAAATTGAATGTGTTTTCCGCAGCTTTTGTGTGACTTGACTGGATGGTAGCAGCAGCCGTAGGAGTGCATTGTTCTGTTCTGGAAACAGGAGTGGATTCAGTGTTATCGTTGGCTGCCATGTCACTGGGGTTTAACATTGTTGCTCTTGAGCTCTCTTATGCACTTATTAGCAAATAGCTAACCATATTGAGATGTATAATACAATATATTATACTATTTACACTGGATAATTAGTTCCTATTTTGTTATAAAGATTTACTTACATCATTCATGTTATTTGCAAAAGTAAAATAACAATAATATAACAAATAACAAATAAAAACTTAACAACACTTCCAAATTCTAGCAATTATTACTTTATTAATTGTATGCCCCTCAATATCTAACGTGTAAATTCTGAATAAAAATACATGTAGAAAACAGATGTATAGCTTTTGCCTACAATCATTAAAAACCCATCTAAAATAATGTGTGGTGTGTGTGATTCATGTTGCCTAAAGTGAATCCAAAAGAATCTCAAAGCCTCGGACCCAACCACAGCTTTTATTTTGTATATTTGGTCCCACAACATGCACAACAACAGCTAAAACGGCAGAGGCAGAAGCAGAGCTGTCCAGGAGCGGCCTGCTGTTTGCAGCGCCAGGCAGGACTGATCTGGCTTCTCTTCCTCTGCATGACACCAGGGTGTCGCCTCATCAATTATTCAACCACTACTTCGTGGTAATACATAATTTCTGATCAATAATTCATGCTAATGTGTGTGTAGTTTACTTAATTGTGTTATTGACTATCAAAAGTAATTTCCTGAAAATCCTCAAGGACGCAAATTGAATCAGCTCAAGTGTTCGTTGTATGCTCTGTAGCATTATAGTATTATAAATTGGACCTGACCATTTTAGAGTGGACAACACAGAAAAACGGATATTTAGAAATAAATAGTTTTATAGAAATCATCCATAACAATGCCTTGGGGTGTTAAATAGGACATATGAAGCAACAAATGCAATGTTGAACATTAATAATAAGCACAAACCATACCTAATGGAGATAGTAAGGAGATGGTGCTCAGAGAGAGAGAAAGGGGGGGGCGATGGTGGGGGGGATAGCGTTCCTAAAAGTAAATAAATAATAAGTGCAACAATTACTCTCCTCTACCGGCTTAAAGGGAAGTTGATGAATAATGGATCAGAACAGATGGCTGCAGAGGCAACAGGAGAGGAACATGAGCAACTACATCTTTAATTGTCTTAAAGAACATGTCACAACAGGACCAGAGTGTTGGGTGTCTGCTTGAGCTGCAGACGTGCTAACAGAGGAAGTGAGACCCCACCACCACCACCGCCACCCTCTCTGTCTCTAATTTAGACTTTACACCACCTCTGCCAGCCTCTCTGTCTGTGATTTAGACTTTACACCACCTCTACCACCCTCTCTGTCTGTGATTTAGACTTTACACCACCATTATCTCTGTCTGTGATTTAGCATTTACACCACCCGCGCTTTCTGTAATTTAAACTTTACACAACTTTGCACCACATCTACCACCCTCTGTCTGTGATTTAGCATGTACACCACCACCACCCTCACTGTCTGTGATTTAAGCTTTACGCCACTTTGCACCACATTTACTACTCTCACTGTCTGTGATTTGGACTTTACACCACCTCTACTACCCTCAGTGTCTGTGATATAGACTTCATACCACCTCTGCCAGCCTCTCTGTCTGTGATTTAGCATTTACACCACCCTCACTGTCTGTGATTTAAGCTTTGCACCACTTTGCACCACGTCTAATACCTCACTGTCTGTGATCTAGACTTTACACCACCACCACCCTCTCTATATGTAATTTAAGGTTTACAACACCTCCTCTACCACCTTCTCAGTGGGATTTAGGATATAAACCACTTCTATCACCCTCAATGTCTGTGATTTAGGATTTAAACCACTGTCCTCTCCGTCTCAAATGAAGACTGTAGTTTTAGACTGCTTGGCGAAAGAAAGATCTACATATCCTTGCATTCATGGGTCACATTTACATAAAAAAGTAACTTTATTGATGTTAAAATGTTCTTCAACTGTTAAGTTCAAGTCTGCCAAAATAAACCAGTTTGAGGGCACAGTCACCAGAGACTCTTTAGTCTTGAGTTTCCTATCAAAACCACAGCGATGGCACATCCACGGGTCTTATACCAGTGGGACCATACCATTCTTTCATGAACAGTTTCACATGCATTAAAAACATATTATGTTACCCCTGGTAGACCTCAGCAACAACAGCAAAAACAACACCTCTATTTTTTTATAAACAAGTTTTTAAGAGGAAACACTTGTTGGATTCACATTATCAGTCAGGTTCAGAGTCTTCTATGGAGATACACACACACACACACACACACACTCGCACACACACACACACACACACACACACACACACACACACAAACACACCGGGCACACACACACACACATACACAATGTTCATGTTAATTCATGACACAAAGCCCATGAGGAACAACAATAGAGTCACCACAGTTGTGCTTATACAGGGACAACATACAGTAGCCCCATAATATTCGGTAATGTTGAAAGGCAATAATAATTTACAATGAAATAAATATGTTCCAGACAAAATCATTTTAAATAATTTGTCCCTGGTTTCGGTTAGAGTAGGTCCATAGTTTTTGTTGAACTGCTTCAGGACAGGTGATGAATTCAGTTCCTCACTTTGCGTTGTCCATTCATCCACCTCCTCACTTTTTCTCCAGCGTTTCCTTGGAGCAATGAGAGTCTTTGTCAGGACTGTTGCCCACGACTGGAGCCTTGTTAGCTGGGCTGGGACTGGAGCTTCCCCCTAAGACTTTTCCTACGGCTCCAGAGACTCCCATAGATGGTGCTGCTGCTATGGGTCTGGTAAGCCCAGCTCCGGTCACTCCCACCCCATGCATGGCTACTCCTGCCCCGGGCCCAGGGGCGGCCCCCAGGAGGTTAGCAGACTGCAGCACCGCCTCGGAGTGCTCCCGGGCCTTCATACGCAGGGCGGCTACGCTGGCGGTGCGGTTGCCTTGACAGCCGTAGGGGGGCAGGAAGGAGAGGCCCATGGGGTCAGGGACGCAGCAGGAGCAAAGGCCACCGCCTGAAACATACAAGCATGACATTTATAACGTTATACAGAACAAGGTCTACAATTCAAACTACCCATAGGTTTGATTATGTTATTGAACGTCATTTTATATAGTATTATAAGAAATTTCCTATGTACACTACCACCCTACACATAATAATCTAGTTCTCACCCTTCAGTGTAGCGACCTGAGACAGGGCCTGGGCATACGTGGCAGAGTTTAGGAGGGTCCCCGGGATACACGAAGGGAAAAATGGACCCCCAGGGGCCAACGTCCGGTTAATGCTGGAGAACACACAACATGTCGTTAGTAATATGATCCAATTTTGATGCTTTCCAAAGGGTTAAAAATGAACGACAGTAAAAATAATAAAGAATGTTTGAACCATTCCAATGGACACTGTCTAATTCCATGGCCACAGCCGTTTCTCTCATCCCCACTGCATCTCCCTGATAGGCCACGTCACCACGACGATCTCACCTCTGCTGCATTTCCATTGGCTCCTTCTGCTTCCGGCTGCCGTCCACTGGGGACTGAGAGTTGAGGCCTCGAGATGGAGGAGTGCCTCCTTCGCTCATGGGCTCCTTCCCCGCATCGGGATCAGTGCTCCCCCGCTCTGTCTTCCTCCACTTGGCTCTGCGG
This sequence comes from Galaxias rostratus, assembly GCA_036024795.1. NCBI lineage: Eukaryota > Metazoa > Chordata > Actinopteri > Galaxiiformes > Galaxiidae > Galaxias > Galaxias rostratus. Next base: position 3,204 of record JAVQJS010144801.1, on the reverse strand, counting down.
TTCTGAAACCATACCTGGAGAGATGGGCAGAGGACAGAGTGGGGAGATGGAGAGTAGACGGAGGAAGGAATAACAGAGCAGAAATTGCATAAGTGTTATACACAGTGAATGCGTTGTGCTTTGGCCAATTATTAGTACGCAAATTATTTCTTAACTACTGACTACAATAAGCATATTATATTGCAGTTAATGAAATTAATGAAACTTTGGATCTATAGAATCAACATATTTTTAAGAAATGTATTTCCACAAATTTGCAACAAGCGTCTTGCTCTCAGCTATAGATGATTTGGATTGAAAATTAAGGAAGATATTATTTCGATTTACAGCTCATCATAATGACTGAACTCATAATATTTTTCACAAATAGTTAAGATGCTATGGCTGACATATTGCATGCATCATCAACTGGTCTATAGCCTCTACCAATTAAACTGACAGACTAACGTCTGATAATCAGGAGTTAAAGATCCTTTTCTCGCCTGGGAGTCTGCAGCTGTCTGCTTGAGTGACTTTATGCTGTGACTTCTCCAAACTTCAACAACTCTACAGTTGAGCACATATACAAGTCCTTATATCATAATTGAATGAAGGTCATTGCCTATAACAACCTTTAATTGAGCAATTTTTCATTATCATATTTTAATGGCTTCCCACTGACAGTTGTGCTGCCTGAGAGAGAGGGGGCCATGATGAAGTCGTTTATTTCCCTATTTAGTGATTGTTTGACAACATCAGATTCGATTAAGACTGCGCTCGTGTACGCATTAATCACGATGTATGAATGGAGGTTAGAATCAGGACGTCTGCATGCGCTAGTTTCTGGCTGCATGGGGAAAAGGCGCATCCATTCTATTGTAAGAAAGGTACAATGATGTCAACAGCCAAACAAAACAAGTGCATTCATTCGGTATAAAGAAAGGACAACAGTTTAGTGGCAGGACAACAATACAACGAATAGACTTATCTCACCCCTGCACCTTCCAGCTAGAAGTCGCGCCCCCTCTTTCTGAATGGGCTATAATTGCTCCATTAATCTCAATTTGCCGCGTGCTCTTAATGCGGGGTGGGCCCATTGACACTTTACAAAAGGGGGGCAACAACACTACAACCGAAAGGAAATTTATTTTCTAATAATAATATAAGTTTAATATCCCTGCATACAGCGGCCGATTCATGTTCAGATTTAATAATAGGAATGTGGTAATCGGATTAGAAGGGAATAATTTGTTTACAATCCCTAATTTACAGCGCTGGATTCCATTATCAACCCCGCCATTGGGTTTAAACGATAGTAAAATGACCCAGGGGAACAAAAGGCAAACTATTATATTTCCCACAATTAGATCTGCGCACACAACAAAACCCAGAAGCAAATCTGGAATGCTGGAAATTACACACAGGACACAGAATGTAATTACATCTTGCCAGGTTTATAACCACGCATATGTGCTGAGCAGGAGCTGATATACATCGACAAAAAGTATGTGTCAGAGTATTTTTGTAGTGGTTTTTGTTGGTTTAAAGACTGTAATGTTCATATTCCGTCATCTTTAAACATCTGGTGTCACATGCTTCTTTGCATTTTTTCCATTCATTTTGAGTTGCGGAAATGGATCTACATGGATGATTTATTTGTGTACCTTTGAGACGCGGACAAATTAGTGAAGAACATTATTGCTGGTTAATTATGAATGACCGATTAATCAAGCTAATCTAATATTCACCATTATGTTGATGTTATTAAAGTGCATTGCAGAATGACAGAGTGGCTTAATTTACCCTCTCTGGTCAGACATGCCCAGAACGCTTTATGCGCCTGTCCGAGGGGAAGTCTCTCACCTGCACTCGCGCCTCTGTCAGGTTGATCTTCATGGCCAACTCCTCGCGGGTAAACACATCCGGATAATGAGTTTGTGCGAAAACGGCCTCCAGAGCCTCCAGCTAAAAAATAAAAATAATACAAATTATAAGATTAGAAAAATATATAATTATATAGGTATATGCTGACCTGTTTATTGCAATTATGTTCTCGAACCTTTTTGAAGAAAAAAATTATAAAACTGGTCAATTGAACAAATGGTTTTATAACATACATTAAAATATATGAATTTGCATTATACGAAAAAACACATAATTCCGCACTAATGAATTAATCAATAACACTTACATTACATTGAACGTTTAGAGTGTGTGCTTGGAGACCAAGCATTCAGCCAATAGGTTACTCTTTATTCTTTGTAATGGACTATAGTTACATTCTTGCTAAGGCCTCTCGTCTCTGGAGCCATTCCAAACCAGACACATCATTTTGTTATTTTATGTATAATAAATAGGGATATATAATATATTTTGTTCAACATTATATACTTCATTTAAAAAAAAAATGTATATAAATAATTCTAACGCGTATATGCATCTTATTTTGTTGCGTTTCTTGAACAACAAAAATCAAAAGAACGCTAATTTTATAAGACTATGAAGCCTATACCTGTTGCAGAGTGAATGTTGTTCTATTTCTGCGCTGTTTTCTGCGCAGGAAGCCGTCTTCAAAATCTCCTGGGGTGTGGTTGGAAAACCCACTTGAGTTCACTGAAAGGTAAATACAAAAATTACACCGATATCCTCCCAGGGAATTTGTACAGATAGCCATCCTTTGCATAATTATTTTAAAACGTCTTCGGAAAAAGAAAGAAAATATATACACATCATGGGCTCTATAATTTATGGTCTTAGTAAATTGTTCATGCTCCTTTGAGAGAAGCTGTAATCCGTTGTTTTTCGATTAAGGGCATGAAACATTGATGTTGCAGGTCTGAGGGGAACCGTGACACGCTAAAAGCCATGACATCGAACATCTGTGGCCAGGACAAAACACCCATAGATGGCTCGGGGCTAAGGCATTATCCCTTCAAAGCGCACTATAGCGGGACACCATGCAGTGTGGGCCTATATTCCATAGACGTAATTACTAAACAAAGTACATGCCTATTGTATATTGTCACAGTAAAATAAACCAAGGAAACAAAAACAAAACATGAACAAACACAACGACACCTGCTATGTTTGCTATTTAGGCCTGGCCTTCAAACTTTCTTTCTGCTATTTGACAAACAGTAATCTTTTTGTTCTACCCAAGATATGTCCCTCTATAGTTTAGAACTAAATGAATGATTTTGGTTAATTTGACGTGCTTAAAATAGA
>JAVQJS010144758.1:0-11170 GCA_036024795.1 Galaxias rostratus | reverse complement strand
TTCATAAGATCCTAGTGATTCATTATGTCAGATCAATCTCAGAGGAGGTTTCAAATCAACCAATAGAAAATCACAGAAGGGTGCGCCGAATTTTTTAGCATAAGATGGTCCATGGAAATGGCCATGGCATACAAAGCACCATCTACAAACATATACAAGGTCACAGCGTCAATTTTAGAAGCTCATCCAAATGTTCACCAATGGAAGTGTACAATAATCGAATAATAATATATAATAATAAAGAAAAATCACGTGGCTGAAGGAGCTAGTGGAACCATACATTGGTCAGGAATAGGCGGATCAAATCTAAGATTCAGCCAACTAAGTCACTTCTGGTCTGCGTGCAAACATCATGCTTGATCTTTGATTGGAATTAATATGGGACACGAAAGTGAACTGGAAAAAAGGTCCCAAGGAATTCCAAACACCCAATCAGTTTCAATTTTCCAAAATTAGATTTCCGATTCATTGTTGTCGGTTAAGTGGGAGACGCAGACATCACTTGATGTCAGAAAATGGTCACTGTAAATGTGTTGCCATCAATGTCCATGGTCCGTCCCCAGGAAAATAAACAACATGTTAGAGCAGGAGTCTAACAGTAAATTCCAGAAGGGGGATTTGCCGTAAATCAGAGTTATTTACTGCCGCGGTTCACACACACACCTTTGTTTCTACAGGGCCGGCGGTGACGTGCTCAGAGAGTCAGATAACGGGTATTTCTCACCAACACTTTCCTGTTGTTTTGCTGGAGCCTTTGTTTGGTTGTGTGGTCTCAGCCTGCTGGTTCTCAGGGGAACAAGAGGAACATGTCAGGCTGAACACTTATCAACACCCAGACCCTCACACGTTCACAGAAAGACCTGTCCTATTGCTCGCACCCACCCAGCTGCTGAAACTGTCGGTCAACCACAAGCTCAGTGAAGTGGTTCAGATTCCTAAAGCTTTGTGAGGATTTATTCTTCAATATTTTAGCAGTAGTTTGGTCCATAAATGGTCATATCACAAATCATCACAGAAATATCTACTGAAAACCATTCTTCACGATTCTTCAAGCAAACCAGTACATCATACACGTGGACCTGATTAGGTCACCACTTTAAATATAGCCTCAACATTTATATATACCTGGCAAGTTGCTTTAATGTTTGATACAATGGAGGGTTATGTGATCGGTTTGCCACAGTTCTGTCCTGGATCTCTTGTATTTTGTTAAATATGGCTGTATACTTAGGACAATTACATTGTACTTGATCAACACAGATAAAACTGGGCCACTTAAATCATTGTAAGTGTGATTTATCATCTTTTAAGTAAACAATATTTTATTGCGTTTTCCTATTGCATCAAACAAGACCATAGGAATATGTATTCTTTATACCACCTTTGTTCCAATAGGAAGCAAAAACCACTTTCTAAACAACGTGAAATAAAGTAACACCACAAATATACAATACTCTGTTATTTAATTTGTAGGTTGCTGAAACATGATAATCATTTCTAAGATTTGTCTTCTTTCTGCTTTTGTTATTGTCTTCATGGTGTGTGAAGCCACTTTTCCTTGTGAGAACTTATTTGTGTTTAGGTGTTGAGGCTAGGTTTCAGGACAGTATTCAAAAAGCTAAGAGGAAATTCTGTCTCTAACTGCCAGGAGTCTGGTCCTTGAACGACGTTTGTCACTTGACAAATTTCAGCTTTTTACATTCCTGTCCAGGACAGACACAACAACAACAGGAAGTTGGACCATTTTCACAGGTGTCAGGAAGCACAGGAAATAAACACACGGGATACTGGAAAACATTTATGTATGGACAAGAGGTGATGCTAATAACAGCTATTTATAAACCAAAACAGCGTATTTTCAGAGTGAATCTTCTAAAATTGATTTTCTGTGACGGTGACTCACAAAGCAACGAGGTTGAAAGACATTTCTAGGCATTTACCTTTGCTATAATCCAATAATGGTCAATAATGGTTCCATTCTATTTTTCTTTAAGTAATTATAATAAATAACTATGAATTCCTCAAAAATGTATATTAGCCTAAACAATAAACATTTATAGCACTCCAATAAATCGGACAATGTTTCAGGTGACTTAATCAATGGAATTATTCCTACATTGGTTTGTTGTCATTCATAACAACACACAAAGACAACCCATCACACAAAGAACCCAACAAAAAGACTATCATATTACACAGCAGACCACTCCAATAGGTTTTCATTCCATGGCCACTTTGGTTTAATAATAAGACAGTACAATAAATTGACTGGTGAATATGGCAAAGACATTATTTTAGATTTAGGCACATAACTAACTAACCCTCAATGCAGTGCAAAGGTTTATGAGGTGCAGATATTGCTTTATAGCTCTTTGTGTTGTCTCAGAAGACACCATAAAAAAAGAAAAATATTCCAAAACCAATAATTTAATATATTGGTCACTTTAGTTCATTGTTTAAATCGAATTACAATAAAGAGACCCTATTCAGCATAGAATCTCTAACTGACTTACAGGTGCATTTTCTCTGTAAATCAAAGATCAATATAATGATATTTCTCACGTCCATAATTTAACAATTAAGATAATATGATGCTCCAATGGGCTGGACATTCACAAAACAACTTTCAAAATATTGTAAAAAAAAAAAAAATAAAAAAGAAGAAGAAAAAAAAGTTGGTGCCCTTTTAGCATTAATAAAATATATCCTTCTGTAATTTTAAGTTAATACTATGCTACATTTACACAGGGGTTATATCCATTTGTCTTTTTATCTCAGCGAGGGTTAAGTCTCTTGATATTAGAGGATCTGTCAATGTTTTGGTCCTCGTTTTCACTGATTTCTCCAGAACCAGGCTCTCCTAAAATACAAAAGACCCAATTTATTGTTGCACATTATGATATATAGCAAAAAACAGTATTACATGTAAAATTTATAAACATATAAACATGCATTTGTCTCTCTAGGAGTATATGATGACAATCCTGATGAATGGTTTTTATATCAGCTTGTGACAAACTATATATAACCTATATTCTATTGTAGACCATGAGCTTTATAATGATGCGTCACAATAACGGATTTTGTCCAGAAGTTGGCTTACACTACCATACATACATTTAATGTGTGTGTATTTATTTATATAGCGTTGTGGAAACCAATTTAAAACTGGATAATTCTTTAATTCCAAGTTTTATTTACGACTGTAATACAATATTCCTAACAGACCCCTGGGATTTCTGTACTATTGAATTAAAATAGCATTAGATGAACGGTTTTAAAAAAAAACCTCCCTGTATCTGTAAAAATTTAACAATATTTTAATCAAGGATAATCACTACAGGTTTAAAAACATATAGTCGTTACAGTCAGTCATTCCATTACCTTGCTGTTGAGCCTTCAGTTTGCTGGCAATTTTGGCAAAGAATTTGAAGGTAAGGCAAGTCCCCGTCTCTCTGTCACAAATGCCGCCTTTGCAGTTGCATGTCTTGCGGCACTCCATCCCATATGTTCCAAACATGCAATCTGCATAAGGTAAAAGCAGCGGTAAGCATCAGGAACTTTGAACAAATATTGATATTAACACTAGCATGATTAGTTTTAATCCCAGCGCCTGTTATTCGACACGATCGAAACCCGCTGTATTGGTGATAGACAGCTGCGTTGATGATAGCCAATATATAAAAATGCAATTGCATATCCAAAATACGTCATTTTCTGCACTTTATAAATTAAAGGATCAAGTACATCACGTTGTTGTGGGAGGCAAAGTATTATCCATACAGTCACACTTTACCTTTGCAAATGCCATATTCATCTCCATAGTCGTCTTCATCCTTGTAGAACTCACAGAATAACCCCGGCCCACATTTCACACCGTGCATCCCCGAGACTGTGCGGTAACAGTGTTCCCCTCGTCCAGCTGCACAGACCTGGCAACAACCGCAGTCATCCAGAATGGTCCGTCTGCAGCGCTGTGTACCGCACTTCAAAACGTTGCATTGCTCCGGGCAGTTGACTGGGTACTTGACACTTGAGCTCCAGGCCTCAGCATCCCGCACTATCAGAGTAGACAGTAGGCCTATAGTGAAAAGCAGAAGAGACACCATGATTTAACGAATCGAGGATGGAGACTACTGCGTTTCTTGAAGAAGAGTAATGCAGTGGAACAGAGCACGTCCAGTGACTTCAATTGTGTGACCTGTGGTCATCAGGTTCCATGGTTATCAGCTAAAACAAGTTTGTTTTGCACATGGTTTGCCCTCGTCAATTTCCTCCATCCGGTGTTGTCGACCTTTTGCCAGGCTGCCCCCTTGTTTTAGAAATCCGGAATGGAAGTGAGATTAACACTTAAACCCCATCCAGGAATTGAAGTTGGTGTGACCTGATGTCATGAGTTATATTTAGTTGTTTTGTAGTTGTGTTTTGGGGGTCTGTAAGTCCCATTTTACCCCCTCAACCGAGTGCCCCACTTGGGCCACGTAAAGAATAGACATACCCAAAAGTTCAATAGGCCAAGCCCATACAGATCTGGCTGCATGGGTGCTTTTGTTGACGTTGAAGTCAACATATACCGTGTGTGAAATCCAATTCCAGGTAGGCTATGCACTTTTCCATTAGACCTAGTCGACAGAAGGTCAATTTGATATGATTAGTCTTATTAATGTACTCCTTTTATGAAAAATGTACCTATTCATAATAAATAATTAGGCTGCAAACTGAAAATATTTTATATTATCTAACTCAAATGCCTACAGATGATTTAGCCTAGTAGTAGCCTAGGTTAGATAGGCTGCAGGTGCGGCTTTAGGATGATGAGGCATTCATCATTATTTATGAATTAGCACTTTTTCACACTTTTTTTGTACAAGTACATTCATCTGTAAATACATGTGTATATAAATCCTACGTTATGTGAAAGAGCCTACTGAATATGGAATTCCTAACTTTTCCCATTCGTGACGTTGGTCAAACATACACTGTTATGTTTTTCGTCAGATTCTAAGATAATTTTCATGGCAACCAACCACACAGGGGCAGAGTTGTTGTGGTTGCGTACTATCCCACCCAGACTAGCCTGCTACAGTGGTAGCTAACCAAGGAAATCTCAGTGGGACGTACTACTAGCTAAGGGACGAGAAATCTATCACCCGGCCGGCTTTTCTTTCTATAAGACCGCTTGCTAATCTGCGAACCTACCGGCCAGGTTTAGGCATTTTCTTTACGTAGATCTAATGTTCTTTTATAATTATTAGCAAAAGGCTTGTGCAGCGAGCTGTCAACTAACATTTCGGGTTCGGTCGGTTTTGACAGCACTTGCATTGCCTTGTAGAAGCTAGCAAGCTAACGTTATTTGGCAGTCAACAGCTAGCACCGTTAGCTTTGGAACATATATACCGAAAATACACCGGTGTGTGACACTGGAAAGAGAGGTACGATTTCATATTAAACGCTGGTATTATTTTTGCAGGGATGGGAAGAAATGTTGCTCCTGTCTGGTGAAGGTTGAGTGCTTACGTTAGAGTAACGTTAAACCATGTGTGTGTCTATATTTTCTATTTTAGCTTGCTTGCTAACGTGCAAAAACGTATTGGCTTTTGCTGGTCAGCTAACGTACTAGTTACTTGCAGGACAAACCCAACAGCTACAGTGTAGACGGCAGATACATCAGCACAAATATAAAGTTTTTGTTGATCTGAGTCTTTTAGGTTCTTCCAGCCTAAAACTTGGGTACACCAAATAGAAGTGTATATTTAGCCAATTCGTAGATAGCTTCCAAAGAGCTTGTTACAATTCAAAATCCTCAACTTTGAGCTGATAAATATATATATATATATTTTAATTTAATATCAAAGGATTGTTTGACTGTTTTGAGATAATATTCTTAAATGGCTGATGATACCCGCATTTCAAAAATTCTACCGTTAATAACATAATTTTGTCATTCAAAACATGCCTCTTGTGATAGCCCATACAAAACTGTAGCAGTGCTTTTATTTCTCAAATGGGCACAAAAATAGTCCAGCGCTCCTTGTCTTCAAGGTATATCGCCTGTTCCAATCATTTTTTTAAGTCAAACTTTGATTAATTTTTAAGGAATTCCCCGTCTAGACATGACTTTACAGGACTAAGCAATAGGTAAACAAATTTGTATTTAGAATACATATTTTTTTTTACTTTAAAACGTTACAAAACGTTCCATAGACAGTGGCCTTTCAATTCTGACCAAACAGAGGCCTCTCAGAAATGTTCCCTATAAACAAAAAATTAAAAATGTAAGGCTATAAAAGATCTGCCTCCTCAAAATGTACAGTGCCTTCACTTGTTCAGGACAAAGAGGACAGCGGTTGTCATTCTCCACCAGCTTCCATGCCAGTTTGTTTGGGTTTACAGTTCATTCGCATTTGAACGCAAATATTTTTTAGTTGTTCTAGATGTATAGTTATGTCAGTCTGTCTGGCTATTATTGCCAAACGCATTCAACTAAAGCTTTGGTCATTTTGATTATGAATCTAAGTGATGTTCAATGGTAACCAGTTCCAAGCTAGCATTAACAGCTGGGATCTTGTAAAAATGTTGCAACAGGCTTGTTTTAATTATTGGGGCAAGGCTTTTAATATAGCAGATTTCAAACACTCTCTATTAAACTACTTATATACACTAATTCTAATGCTAATACCATACAATTTAGAACTTAACATGCACCATACAGGTTTTGGATAGCCTATAAATTGCCGCCTTGATGAGATGTCTGACAGATTGCTTTTTAATTTTCATGTTCTATCCCAAAGAAACGCAAATGCAATAGACACCTAGCGCTTGTGTATTGCATTTAAATGTTGTCCACTGCACTACGTAGTACCGAAGATTAAGTCTTTAAAAATGCATTGGCCAGTTCAATTTCCTTTTCAATTTGTTTGAGAACTAAATTAAAATTTTAATTGTGACATAAATAATGCTTGCACAAATGGAAACTGAGGATAAATATTTTATATTGAAGTGATAATGCTGTTGTTGAATCGCATTTGCGTTTTCAAGTTTACATTTTCATTTGAATAAAGTTCCTTATGGGCTTTCGTACATGCAACGTAATGCTCTAATGAATTTGTAAAATGGAATGCGCTTTCCAAATACAAAACCATATCGATCAATTCAAATGTTCAAATAAACGGATCTGACCCTATTAGTGTACAGCTTGATGCAATATTGTGATGATAAAATTTTGTGCCACTAAAATATAAGTATGAGGTTAGTGGGTAGTCTATATCTGACTGACAAAGATTGTTGTCCCGAGCTATATTTGTCACTGACTGAAAAATAAATGAAGTAGCCAGAGCCTTTAAGTCTTTGACTACGCACTATGGGATGTTTAATGGTTCACGCTGAGATCAGGTAAACTGAGAATCAGGTGTATCAAATACTTGCATGGTTATGATCAAGTTGTTGAATTATTCAACCTGCCTGTCGGCGTTTCACTGTAGGTGGTTGCAAGGAATACATATAGTCAATGTTGTTTGTGGGCATTACTGCCGAGGTCATATTTTGGTTAACAAGACTAAATCATAATTGTTGTAAGAATGTTATAGTCTAATTGTAACAATCTTGCTGTTTGTTGCCAGAACTCTCATCAAGCCCAGACTTGTAATCACATAAGAAATTGCAATCATTGGCCAGAAAAAGACTAATGCAATACAGTATTATCTAGCTCATGGTATCTAAAACAGTGATAGTATCCCAGGAATGTTATTGTTGCTATTCTTGTTACCTCATAATGTGTGTGGACTTTAAAAGATGACAGATACCCCCTTGTACTCAGCAGCGGCTGTGAAAGCATTTGAGAAAGGCAGCCTTTGGCGCTGCTGTCCTGGGTTTAAGAGGCAGGTGGGTTTATAGTGGGGACTGGGATACTGTGTCATCTGGTCATGTGGCTGCCCAGCTAGAGAGACGCCGTCTGGTGTGACACTTAACCAGAATGTATTTATAAAATCACAGGGAACTGGACCTCTCCTATTACCTCACTACTACCAGAGTTAGACGGGTCTCCCTGTGTGCTGACTGGCCTGCTGCTGCTTACTGGCACACCATCTGTAGGCTACTGGAACTCATTGATCCACAGCCTGCCCATTGACCTCTAGAGAAGACTGGAATGTCACACTGTAGAGGGGGGAGCTTTTCAGTGAGGCTCTGTATATTCATTGATAGTCGGTAGGTATGTGTACGGAGATTCAGGTTAGTTATGATCAAATGGATTGCAAGATTAGTGTGAGGGCAAGACCAGTGTGAGGGCAGACAGTGCCTTTCTGTTTATGTGGGCAGGCCTGGATCTTTATTCATTTTTATTTTTTTGTCAATTTCCATCGCAACGGGAAGATCAGACGTTTTTAATGATAGTATATCTGTACTCCATCCTTTTGACATGTATTTTTCAATGCAATCATGCTTCGTGTCTCTGTCCTCAGCTGTGCTCCAGAGTGCAGCCTAGATAATGCTCAGACATGGTGCCTTGCCAGACCCATGTGATGTTGAAGTGGCAGGAGCACCTGAACAGCTCCTGGGCGATGGAGGACAGTGTCCAGACGGCCGGGCGGCAGGGGGCTGCAGTGCTTTACGACAAGCTGCTTCATAACAAGGAGGTGGTCGGCCTGGCCCAGCCCGTCCAGGATCTCATCGGCCCGCGCCTGCCCGACTTCCAGTATGAGTCCAGCGCTGCCGAGGAGCGGGAGGAGTACCTGTCAGCCCTGCTTCATAGCCAGCGGTGCCTGGCCCACCGCATGCTGGCCCGGACCCCCTTTGCCTTGGGCCTCCACCACAGGCTGGTGGTCCTTCAAAGGATCTACTACGCCCTCCACAGCAAATACCACGACCGCTTCCGCTCACCGCCGCCTCCCCAGCCCGCCGCCAGCGGTTCCGAGTGCGGAGTCCTGGAGCCCGTCTCCGAACCCTGGCTGCCCGGCAGCTCGTCCAGGTCCAAGACGGGCACGGATGTTCTGATAGAGATGGGCGTGCGAACGGGCCTCAGCCTCCTTTTTGCCCTGCTGCAGCAGAACTGGCGCTACGCGTCGGCGGCTACGACCGCGGCCCGTGAGGACCCCGGTGCGGCGCTGTGCAACGACGTCCTGGCCACCGCCTCCTCCGTGCTGGCCTCGCTGCCGCCGCTCTCACTGGCCAACGAGAACAAGATATCGGCCGTGGGGCTGGACTGCCTGGCGCAGGTGGCCGACTTCCTGAAGAAGACTTCGGTGAGTGGCGGTGGGGGAGCAGACCGGGCCGGCCGCCGCCTGGCGCTGGAGCTGCTCCTGGGCCTGGCCGTCCAGAGAGGGTCCCTGAGGTTCCTGCTGGAGTGGGTGGAAGTGGCGCTGGCTGCCTCCTCCTCTTCCTCCTCCTCTTCATTGCCACCTTCCTCTAACAGCCCCTCTTCATCCTTGCCGAAGCCGCCGCTGTCCGAGGCGGAAGCGGGAGTTGGCTACGACCTCATCCATCAGACGCTTCTTCAAATGAGGCAATACTCGGTAATCAATGTTCTTTGTATGTGAGGCGTACTCTCTCTCTGTTCTGGTCTACAACACCCTCAACTAGCATTTATGTGTTTTCTGCCTTCGTATTATCTCACTCTGCTGCTCTAGCCGGTGTCAAAAATAGCTCTTCTATTCAGCCATGTTCACGGACAATGTTCCTGGCCGAGGAGAACGTATATGTGCTGTTTTCCGCCCCATCCTTGTCTCCCACAGACTGCATATTGATTTGAAAGAGCTCCGAGCCAATCATTAGCGCGATGTGGTGGCACGGAGGAAAGCACTAATCCCCTGACTTACTGGCTCTGCTCTCGCTACATTTACACATTCACTCTCCCTCCAGCCCGCTTATCACCCCGGCTGTGTATCCAAGTCAACCACCAGCCGTCTGTGATCTGCCTTTTGATATTCCCCTCCCTCCATGTGGCCATTTCCTCAAGGCCAGGACCACTTCCTCCCTGGTTGTAAATCAGATTTGCTGGTTGATTCCTCTACTCTATTGGGCCAGTTGGCCTGCTGCCTGGAGCTAAAAAGATTGTTCTCCCTCCGCAGGCCGCAGCCTGGCCTTGTTGTGTCCAGAGTGAGTTATTCGTCTCCGAATCAATACCAAATTTCCTCCCCCAGTCTTTTCTGTTTAGTTTGGTACATGAGTTGCCTTTCAAGTTGACCTCAAAATGTAGAAGTGTCTAGCCCTAACAGGCAGGTTTTCATAGTAAGGAAAAACAATGACAGAAAACATGTTGCGCGTTGTGGAGCGTGATCTCCAGGTGCTGTTGGTCTCTTGGCTTATATTCCGGAGGGCCTGCGTCTACTTGTCTTGCAGAGTGAGTCTGCCTTAGCTACTGAGTAGTTCAGTGTCAGGAGAGTGTGACAGTCAAATCTGATGCCACCTGGTTTTCTAGGGTTTCCGTGGAGACTCTGTCAATACTCAGGTGCTGAAGAAGGATGCGGATGGACTGTGCAGTCTCTCCCACGTCGCCCTGTGCCTGTTTGAGGAGGTAAGCCTAACTTGCCTATTGCCTTACACATGTCTGGCCAATAGAAAGAAGAACACCATTTTTTGTGTAGCAATTTTCTTGAGAGTTTACTTATCTTTGTCAAGCTGTTCCAATCATCAGAACTTCCTTTAACGACCCCCTTCTGTCCTTTTGCCACAGATCTGTAACCTGGCGTCCAACTGCCTGTGCTCGTGCAGCAGCGCTGGCTCGGCCACGCCCGGGGTGGAGAACGACACGGTCATGGTGTACGTGTGGGGCAGCAACAGCAGCCACCAGCTGGCCGAGGGCACCCTGGAGAAGATCTTACAGCCAAAGCTGGCGCAGGGCTTCAGCGACGCCCAGATGGTATGACGACAGTGAGAGCCTCGGCGATAAAACGAAATCTCGACAACGAATACAAAAACAAAACACGAAGGTTTATATGTATACAAGCACCGTCATTATGATATTGACATTATGTGCTGAAACACTAGGGAGATCCTTGTACAAATCAGCTCACCATACAACACAATCAGATCTGACCTCTGTCGGCCTTTTTGTTTGTTTGTTTGTTTGTTTGTTTGTTTGTTTGTTTGTTGTGTGTGTGTGTGTGTGTTTGTGTGTGTGTGTGTGTGTGTGTATGTGTGTGTGGGGGGGGGGGGGGGGGCTATGGGGACACTA
>JAVQJS010144739.1:0-11119 GCA_036024795.1 Galaxias rostratus | reverse complement strand
GTGTGTGTGTGTGTGTGTGTGTGTCTCTGTCTTTGGACGATGTGCACACCGCTGGCTGTGTGTGGCGCATTAGGCCGGACAATCTGTGTCCCTATCTTTGGCACACACACACAGGGTTTCATCCTGGTAATAAAATCCCTAGGCCCTCCATATCGCCCCTATCAGAAGGAGATATAAACCCATTAAGTTGTTCCTCAGGGCGTGGGGGTGTGCACACACACGCTCACGCACGTACGTACACATTTCTGTCATTACACGTTACAAAACTCCTCCAATTGAATTATTTCTCTGATGTCCTTCTCTCTGTTCTGTGTCCCAATGCCTGAGGTGATGGTGTGCCTGTGCGCGCGCGTGCAACGCTGGAGGACCATTTAGCTCAAACATAGAGGACGGCCGGTAGTTTTCCTGTGTGTCAACATACATTAGTGTCCGTTGGCTGCAGTACGCGGTCACGCTGGGGGTTCTGAACCCTGGCCCTCGCTCGGGGCGACCTGCCCATGCCGTTGTGTGGCGTCGGTGTCCGAGCCGGTTTGTCAAACGGCAGCATTTTTCAACAGCCAGACTTCCTCCCGGTGGCGGAAGGGGTGAGAGGAAGAAGGACTGGAGAAAGGCAGGAGGGATGTAGGGAGGGAATGACCGGTGGTGCCGGGCCGCAGCCTGGAAGCCCGCAGCCCAGCGAGATAAACAGAGAGAAACGGAGAGAATAGGAGAGGCCGGTGCACACTAGACCTGGTGGCAGAGCCGGCGCTGGAGAGACGAGAGGCACGGAGGCTTGGCTGGCAGCAGCCGACCTGGGAGAAGGGAGGAGAGGAGGGGGAAGGGCGGGGCGGTCTGTACCCCGGGCACAGAGAGGACTCACACGCACGCGCACAACAGCACGGCACAGCAGTGGGCCCCCGTCTCCTAACGCGCTAACAAGCTCGCTGTCGTCCCCCCCCCCACCCCCCACCCCCCTTCTTCTCCGCACCAATCTGCCTCTCACCGTGTAGAGCACAGGACTTGAGCGGTGCGACAATGAACCACTCCACAGGAGGGGGGAGGGGGGGGGGGGTGAAGAGGGAGAAAGAAAGGGGCCCGAACACTTCACTCTTCTGCCTTTTTATCCACAGGAGAAAATTAGGTTTCTGGTCATACACAAAGGAGCCTTTTTCTCTCCTTTCTCTCGCCCCTCGCTCTGCCTTTACTCTCCCCACTTGAGAGACATTGGCGGACGAGCCATGCAAACGCTCACCCCTCTTCCATATCTATCTCTCTCTCTCTCTCTTTCTCTCTCTCTTTCATATCTCTCTTTCTCTCTCTCTCTCTCTCTCTCTTAAACAAGCTGTTAAGAGTAGAAGCCATCAGAAATTCAATTACAGTAGATTTGCAGTCTGGCCTATTTGGATAGATGGATAGGTGGAGGAGTGGACGTAATGCAGACATCTGCTTTTTTTTCTCTCCTCCTTCTTTCTCTCACCCCTTTTTATCTCTTTTCTTTCCTCTGGGCCCACACAAAGAGCCCCTCGAGTGGAGTGAGCGGAGAATTAGTTGTCTTGGCGACAGGGCGGCATTATCGGGGCGAGGGGCAGGGACTCCAGCGGCGAGAGAGCTGCACGGGCGGCGGGGCAGATGAAAAGAGGCCTAATGTCACCATTATCTGGCTCAGTAGTGGAGCTCATGTCTGTCCATCGCCAGGTCCGCCCCAGACTCCCGTCTAAGCTGCCCGGGGCCCATTCCCCTGCCCTCTCCCCGACACCACTGCCACAACGGAGCTGCCAGGCCAGGAAATGGGAGTGGTCGTTCCCCGGGCGCAGCTGACCACCGCCTCCACCAGGGCCCCGCTCCGGAGCTCTTCCTGGGTGTGGCCCTTTGATCAGCGGAGCCCGCACCCGAAAACGACACAAAGAGCGAGGGACCACGGGGTCAGGCTGACTGCTGGAACCACATAGTGCTGCTGTCACGAGGCTTAGAATTCTGGCCTTTGAAAAGGTAAAATAGAGGTCTGCTGTAAATGGATGTCTTTTCTTTTTTGTGTTTACAACCTCTTTTTTCTTACACGCGTGCGGGCACACACACTCTCTCTCTCCCGCTTTCTCTCTTTCTTTCTCTCTCTCTCTATTACATCTATCTATATATATATATATATATATATATATATATATAATCTCACACCCTGCTCGATCCCTACCCTGAGGTAGCTCGCACACACAGTCGGCTTACACAGGGTTGAGGAAGTGAGAAGCAGAGAGTGTTGAATGCAGGAAGCAGAAAAAAGGGCAACCGGCGGGCTCCATTGGCCCCCCAGAGCCACTCTTCACACACACATACTTGTTTCTTAGACTCACTGTGACTGTTGTTCATCTGTCAGTTCCCTCGGCAGGCGTCTGCGCACCACCATCTCCGCGCATGCACACACACGCACACACACACACACACACACACAGAGGTCCATGTTGTGGTGCTCCCTGAATATCCCCCTTCCTCACCCTCTGCCAGGGTGTCTAGCCCCCCCTGTCACCTCTTCTATCTGCCCTCTCTCCCCCTTTCTCCCCCGCATGGTGCGCGCTCTCACTTTCCCTGCACCCGCTGCATGACCCCCACCTCCCGCACCCCGTTTCTCCCTCTCTTCCGGCGATATTTACGTTCAAAACGACTCATAGGCTCCTGTTATGGTCCATAATCCAATCTATGCCATATTTTTCTATAATAATCCAATCTCTACCATTAACAGAACCTGATCATTCTGAGCCCATAGCGCGCACGCATTTGATCATTCTGAGCCCATGTCCAACAGTCTAATCCAATCGCAGCCATTAGAAAGCTCTCATTGTGAACTATTTGTTGGCTTAACCCGATCATAGGCCCAAGCTCAAAGCTAACCCGATCCCACTGATAGAGCCGTGGCTGCTGAGCGGCCATTGACCAGCGCGAGTGGAGCCCATTGATAGCCTTATAATACAGTTGGGATAGGATGCACTGCCGCGTGTCCTTGCTCCTTGTCTGGTGGGACGTTGTATGGACTGAGGGGGGTGGGGGGGGGCATGGTCGTCCGCTGCTGTCGCTCTCCAGCCCCCTTCAGGCATAAGTGCAACACGCTCCTCCACACTTTTCATTTGTCTATGTCCACACACTATTGCATTCCGTTTTCTAATAGGCTGCATGTTCCCATTCTGATGCTGAAAACGTATGTAGGGGGGGGGGGTTTCTCAGGTCCGCATTGTTCCGTTTCCTTGACCCCCTGACCCCAGCTATGAGGAGCGAGCTCGTTACCTAGAAACCATCGTGCAGCACCACCAGGAGCCAACCACCTTTGAGGATTACGCTGCACGGGTTTACAGCCCCGCCCCCTGCACCCACCCGCCCTCCGACACAGGTAAGACCCCGTGCTCCAGACAATAACAACAAACCCAACTACAAAACGATAGGAAGTCTTTGAAATCTTCCTTTTGCGTCGTCGGTCAGCCCTAAACCTCAGCTGTAGTAGCTGGCGTCCCTGCTGTATCCATAACAACCACCGTTGGAGCCGGCCCCTCATGGCCTGCGGCCGTGTCACCTTTGGTCTTTCCTTGCAACTGAGCTGTGGCCTCCGTCGCTATTCTACCTCTCTCGCCCCTCGCTCTGCCTTTACTCTCCCCACTTGAGAAACACTGGCGGACGAGCCAGGCAAACGCCTATCCCTCTTCTGTATCTCTCTCTCTCTCTCTCTCTCTCTCTCTCTCTCTCTCTCTCTCTCTGTCTGTGTATTACTTCCGATCACGTTCATTATTTAATAGTCAAGGTGGAAAGCAGCGAAGAGGCACAAAACGTAAGGGTTGTGCCTCTGAAAGGTTCAACAGAATGCAAAGAAGGACCAAGTCATGCATCTACATACAAGATCAAATTGCATTTGGTGGATTTTTCTTATAGGCATTTAATTTAAAAGAAAAGAGGTATAAAAAAAAAATACAAAGTCTATTTTGTATTTTTTCTTTTTGATTTCTCTTTTTGATTTCACTGTCTTTTTATTTGTTATTTTTATGTCTATCTTCTGTTCCCCCCCTTTTAGATCATAGTTCACTTGTGTATTTCTAAGGTAAGACCAGTCACCTGACTGACCATTTTGATTGGCACCTAACCAGTTCCGACCTCTCTCTTCTGTTCCAGTAACTATTGTCAGTGTTCTCTCTTCTCCCTGCCTCTGACTCCGGTGTGTGTAAAAGCCATGCATGCCTCCATAACAATGTCAACTGTTTGGGTGTTTACCTGTTGATGCATTTTGCTCTCTCCGCTAACACATCACATACCTAGCCAACCTTTAACGTGTTGTCATGTTTTTGACTTGACCTTTTAATGTCTTGTCATATTTACGATTTGACCTTTTAACAACAACTCTCCTCTGTTTCTCTCCCCCTGGTCCGGCATGTCCTAGAAGTGTTGTAACCTGACACAACTGTACATACAGCACATACACATTGTCTCATGCACTCTTTGGGTGGAAAATATCAGGTTGTTCCTCTGTTTCTGTGTTGTGTAGTGGTGGGACGTTATGCCTTTGATTGTTGTGTTTAGGTATTCATTGCAGAGAGAGTTGTTCACAGTATTTTTTTAAACTTTTTTCTTTTATGTTGACATCTCTGTTTTTCTTTTCTCTTTCCATCCCGTTTTTATTTTCCCTCTTACCTCTCTCCTGTTCATCTCTCTCACTTGTCCTTTCATGGCACCTCAACCCCCTCTTTACTCCTTCCCTGACTCTTTTGGTGTCTTTTCTTTTCTGTCCGATCTGACGTTTTCCCTTGACCATGCTTTTTTCTATCCCCTATTTCTTCTCTTGTCCACTGCTTTTATCCCCCCCACTCCTAAGATAGTTGTAGCGAGTTGTTTCTTCTCACTCCTAAGCCCGTCGATAACCTTGGCCTTCTGAAGGTCAAAGGCAAGGGCTTGAAAAGGAAGGTCTTTCATGCCAGCTGTGAATGGTATGCTCGCACTCCTTCTCCATTTATTCTTTTGCTTCCTGGCCTCTTCCCCCATTTACTTTAAGTAACCTCTTTTATTTTTTATTTTTTTTTATATCCCACCAAACTGTAGGTTTGGCTTTTAGAGCTAGCAGCCTAGCCATGCAGGTAGAGAGCTGTGTTCCAGTTGTCATGCCTCTTCTTTAGAACAGCTGCTCCTGCCCACTGTCGGTGTCTATTCTAGAGGAGTCCTGTAAGGGTGAAAAGCGCAAGTTGAGCTGTCCATATAGCTTTGATGGTCATACTCAAGGGGGCGGGGGGGACTTCAATATTGACTGTCTCTCCCTTCCTCACCGGTTCCAGGCTCATGCCTCGAGAGTCTTCGGGGAGAAAGTCCGCTGGTGGGAGCAGCACGGGAAGGGAGAGATTCAGCCTCTCCCATGTCACCTCGGACTAACAAGACCCGCATGTCCATGAAGATACGACGCTCCTCCGGGTCGGCCAATAAGACCTGACTTCTGCAGAACAAGCCATCAACGATTGGATAGGCCCTCGGCGATTGGATTGGCCGTTGATCGATAGGATCAGAACTGGCTCCTACTTTGGTTCCGCCAATAAGATGTGACTCCCCCCCCCCCCCCAAGTCAGGCCCTCCAGCATGCTGCCATTCCATTGGCCACTGGCCTTGCCTTTACAGAAAATGCTAGCGCACGCACACCCAGTCACGCCCACTCATAGCAGACGAAAGACGGAGGAATCTGTCCAGTTCATAACCCGTCACGTGTGTGTGTGAGCAGAGAAGCCCTGAGGAGGCGGCGGTGTGAGATGAGGCCGTGGTGTTCGGAGAGCAGGGAGGTTTTAGATGACCTCGGTCTGCCTGCCACGACTAATGCCTGTTAAGTGCATCCCACAATCTCTGCCTGTCGTGCAACAGAACTGAAGTACAAAATGCTGTGGATGTCTGATGCCTTGATGGAGGCCGTTGTCATCCTGCTACTTTATCACATGTCAGATGAACAGAGATGAATACAGTTTTATGGGCATTTGTTGGATAACGTTTGTTTTATTCTTTTTGACACTCAACGTGGAAATGGTCCATTTCTGAATTAGTATATTCACTACTGCTCATTGTTTTCTTTAGGGAATCATCGTTTTGTTCCTTTTCTATTTTTGTTGTTTTTTGGGCTGATGAAAAATAATGTCATAATATATTTTGCTGAACAACAATGGCAGCACCCCAATTTTTTTCCCCCTGTCATGCACAAATATTTAAAATGTATTATGTGTGAAAGTAATCTGTTCTGGTCTATATGCATATGTTGGAAAACCCCCAATCTATTAAGAAGATTAAGAAGAAGTACTCAAACATTCTTTTACATATGTCCCATTTACAGTATACAAGATATCCAATTTTACTCTGGACATCCGCATGTAAGATTGTGGCACTGGAATAAGACCTCCAGCCAAACACCTGTACCACAGACATGTGTTGGACAACAGAGCTTACTAAGAGACTTGAGTTTCTGCTTCCGCCAAAGAAAGTAGATATGGAGAGAGAGTGAAAAATAAAGAAATAAGTCAAATCATTTTCTTTTGGAGCCTGTAATATGCTTAATTAATTTAACCTTCTTTTTTTTTTTTTTTTTTACTTGTAGTACACTTTTTGAACTAGCCAGTAACAAACTTCACCAAGAACACTGTGTCTCACAATGCTTATAACCTTGCATTTTATGTAATTGCGGTCAAGAACTGTTTGAATATGTTACATTGTAACAGCTGTTATATAACATAGCTAAAGATTCTTTATTGGAAAAGGGATTGTATAATATTTAATATTATTTGGCTTGGTTCTGATTTATTTTTCCACTGTCTGTTTTTCTTTCAAAAACGTCATATTGATAAAAGCAAACGTGTCATGTTTATGTTACAGATGCTATAAAGTCAGTTTTTATTTTTGACTTGTTTTGTAAATTATTATATATTTTGATTGTCTAGATTGTCATGTGAAAATGCTGTTCAGGCACAGAACCGGCCGACCGGGCGGGACGAGAGGACTGTCTGATCTGTTCCAGTGAAAGATGTGACTGATGGGAGCATTCTGTATATACTCGTTCACTTGCCAAGTCAAAGGCCTTGTCACAAACACAGCCCTGTCAACAAAACCCCTATCCTGGGAATGTGCTGAGGTCAGAGAATCCTTTCGGAGAGCTTGGATTAAAAAAAAAAAAGAAGACGACTTACCATATTGTGTACCGCAGACCTCGCATCGTTTCCCGGGTCTCTGGATATTAAAATGCTTGGGGATTGGAGCTCATTGGTTTGCTGGAACCAGGCAGTATATGTGTTACTACTACTGACCACTTTTGCATGCCACCAGTCTCTGTACTAACTGCATGTGTTGGTGATATAGCAAACACAAACCTTCACGGATGATCAAACATTGATAGAGTGCTGTCATACATGTAGTATGTAAACATTTATAGTGGTTATTCCTGACACACAAAATGTAAGTGTGACTGTGGAATTTCACAATAAAGGTATTCTTGTCACTGGTCAGTTCATTGAGTGGTTAATATTGTGTTTGTAAATGTTCAGGTATTATCGTTTATACCATGACCTGAAAGGAGTAGAGGTCTAGAAGAAAGAGATGTATGTCGGTATTATTTACCATAGTGAGACGTGTAGCTGTAGTCCGTGCCAGCTGTTTTGTTCTCCCACACCTGGACAATATCAAACAGCCTAGAACAATAAAGAAATGCAAATGATGCCCTTGCATTTCTGATTTCAGTTTGGTTTTAAGTGTATAGGTGCTGTCGTATGTTTTTGGCAGGGGATGCTGTTAAAGAACGAGTGATCACATCAAGTGTGGATTTGATACAGATTTGCTTTTCCCTCACTTTGTATTTTGAATTGATGACAAATAAACAATTAACATTTACAATTTAAAATATTTTTTTCTAACATTAAAGATTTCACACCTGCCTAGAAACTTTGCACAATACTGTATATTTCAGAATGCCTATTTCATGGTAAGTGTTGGTCCCATGGCTTTGATAAGTCATTTCAAAACACTCACATTTCCAGTTCAATGTTTATTGACAATTATTGATCAAATGTCCTTTAGACATATCAAAATACGTTATAGGTTTCTAACACATAATTACACACGTTATAGATATATATTATCACAAAGGCATTTTATTTTATTTCAACAAATACTTCATCCTATATAATTTCCTTCTTTTGTGATAACATTAAAAAAAAACATACTAACGTTAACATTTTGTATAAAAATACTTTCAGCTTCAGAGAAAAAGTGGCACATCAAAAGTGGAATGAGCCGACGGGTTTCCAACGGATACTCAATACAAGGCGCTCTATAGATAATTTGTTATAATTTGTATTTGTTTGCTTTTATTCTTCAAATATGTAGTGAGAAAATCTTGAATACTGTAAATAGTCACTGTAGAATTATTATTATTTGTTTTTAGCAGCTGAGGTTTTGCTGTTATCCTTTTAACTTTTAGCAACCTGGTCGAACAGCCATCTGCAGCAGCATCACTTGCCGGGTCTCGGTGGGGTGCGACTTGTTGATATGTCTGGTTAGTCCAGGAGAGCTAAAGAACGTGGACGGGCAGTGTTTGCAGGTGAAGATCTGTTGCTGCTCTTCCCCCTGCGTGAGTTCTGGAATAAGCCCTCCTAACCCCCCAGTCACTGGTCCCTTTAGCAACTCGTCCCTCATGGCGTGCCACAGAAGGTGTTTGTCCCTGATCTCCAGCGAGGGGAAGTGCGCGCCACATAAGTGACAGGCAAAGGTAATCTGGCCGCTTTCTACTTGGCCATACGGTATCGGTGATGCTCGAACGGTTTCGTGTGCTGCCAGGTGCTTTCTCAAGTAAGCTTGGCGACGAAACTTTTTACCGCAATAACGGCAATCGTAAATATCCTCTTGTCCCGATAATCTTGGAGACTGGACAAACGTGGAGGGGGCCGTGTCCGCATGCTCCACGTAGCGCAGAAGTCTTGGACTGTCCACTCTGGTATGCATGTCCATACATCTATCTGCCGTTCTATACTGCTGGTCGTAGGGCGTTGGTGGGCTCTCTGAGGACCTCACGTGCAGCGTTGGAGTCTCAATTCTTAGGGTGCTGTCCAGTCCACTGTGGTGCTGATTTCGACTATTTGCCCGCAATTCACTTGTATTCTCCTTGCCCTCTACTGACTGTCTTTCGTGTAAACGCCCATCGGGTTGTGGAATGTTTTTAACATTCTGTGGATCTCCGTTGTGTGCAGGCCGGGGTTTGTGCCACCGACGATGAGAGGCTAAGTTAGCAGGACAGCTGAAAACTTTGTCGCATTCGGGACAGCGGTACTCCACGCGCACTATCCGAGAGCATTTGTGTTGTGCGAGAGAGAACGGATCCTGATATTCCTCCTTACAGAGCTGACAGATGAACTCACCTAATGGTTTTTTATTACCGGTGGAGGGTTTCAACTCCGGACTTTCCTTCTTTATCCGCAGCCCGAGTACTGGCGACGTGGTGACCTCGTCTTCGAAGCTCAGTTTCCTGTTAACTTTGGGCTTCTTTGCCACCGGCTTTTGCCTTCTCTCCGGCTCTAGAAATGTGCGTTTGACGGCGTGGTGTAGAGGCGGAAACAAGTGCATGGGTGGATTGTATTTATCATCAGCTTGATAAGGCGCATGGCTCATTAGAAGTCTTTCAATAGAAGACACAGGGGTGCCCAACAAGAACGGTTCAGGTGCAGGTGGTGACAACAGGCAGTGCGGAAAGATGGAGTTCTCGAGCTCTGTGCCAACAGGTTTGATAGGGCTATAGGAGAGTTCAGCGCGACCAGGTGAACCGTCTTGTCCCGAGTCAGTCAGCAGCTCTACGCTGGGAGAGTACCTGCACATGTGTACGCTGGCATCTACGTCGCCTTGCTGGGGGCTCTCTGGTAAATATGTCTGGTCCGCCGCTGCCTCTAAATGCACGAGGCTCCACGTCCTTCTCGCTTCCTCGGGCACGGGCAAACTTGGGCATTTAACCGGTACAGCAGTTGCCGCCTCCGGTGAATTAAGCAAACCTTCTTTTGTTCGTTCATTGGGTCCATGCCTGGCTCTGTAAGACCCAGAGGAGTGTCGTCTATTCCTCTTTACTAAAAATCCTCTGGGCATATTATCACGCCACCAGAAAGCTAAAGCTTCACACAACTTTGACGTGCCTATTGTTAAGGCGGGACAAGTGAGAAGATGCTGACGTGTGCGCGAAGGGAGAACAGGAGAGCACTGACTAGCAAGGTAATGTGCGTAGTTTGTTTTTATCTCTATGTTTGGCTTCTATTTTTTCTCTCCTGTTAAGTCACCGTGAAGTCCTGTCCAATCAGCAGGGCAACTGGGAGGAGGAGCGAGTTTTGGAGCTTGTAGCCGAGCAATGTCAATGTGATCCCAAATGAAATCACTAATCACCACCTGACAATGTTTTACCAATGGTAAAATCTCACGACACTTGACTAGATTAGGAATTTGCCATGTGCACATTTACGCACTTTAACTTTAATTGTTACCTGTAAACACATAACCTACTGTCCTAGGTCACGGCCACGGTCATCGATTCCGTCCATCAAATACGTACGCAATGGATGATCTTAAAATAGAGGCATAGGTGCCTAATTTGAAGTATAGAATGATCTGGTTTACTTGCCAATTCTAGTACAATGGGTTTGCTAACTTGCACAAAGAACCATGTATCATATTTTCGATCAATCACTAGGCTTTTATGAAGATAATTTTCCAGGCAGGTTTTAATAATTGATTGAACTATAAATAAAACAAAAACAAAACATGTAACTGTTTGGTGCATTCATGAATCATCTCGCTAATGGCCTTTAGTTGGTACTGTATCTGTGCTTTTGAGAGTCTCCAAAAAGGGCAAACAACCTTGTATGGCTGGGTACGCATAATTTTGAAAAGACAATGATGTGGGGCAAAGGGCTATAGGTCTCGCAGGGACACATACTCACACAGCATATACAGCCTATAAGAAGGATTGTGGGAAAACGTCCGTGTCTATTTTCCCTGGCCTTTGTGTGTCTCTCTCTCTCTGTGTGTGTGTGTGTGTGTGTGTGTGTGTGTGTGTGTGTGTGTGTGTGTGTGTGTGTGTGTGTGTGTGTGTGTGTGTGTGTGTGTACCAGGTACGTAAGGAGTACGG
>JAVQJS010144738.1:0-42455 GCA_036024795.1 Galaxias rostratus | reverse complement strand
GTGTGCGGGTGGGGGTTTTAGCAAAGTGGGTCACTCCCCCCCGCCCCCTCCCGACGTTACCTGGGGACTTTGTTTTGTCTCCGACTCCCATTCTGTCTCTTCCTTCCACTCCCCCCCCCCCCCCCCCTTCCGTCTCCATCTCTGGCCGCATCTCTTTTTTAATGACATCATTGTTCCACAGCCTCTGCTGCTGTGCTGGAGCGCGTGTGTGGTTCTGTTTGTCTGCCTGCGCGTGTGTGCGTGCGTGTGTGTGTGTGTGTGTGTGTGTGTGTTTGTGTGTGTGTGGGGGGTGGGTTGGTGGTGGGGGGCCTGGGCAGTGTACAATATAGAACAGAGCTGTCTGTCATCATCGGCGTCATAGGTGTCTGTGTTGGAGTTAGTTGGAGGAAGTGGAGTAGAGCTGGAGTTGTCTCTAATTCTCAGCTGTAGCGTCACATCACGGTCGATCCTCCTATTTATGGAGCAAAGTATAGGAACGTTTTCGGTTTAAGATAAGGCAACGCCTGATTCACTAAACCGCAATGGTTCTGTGCCGGGCTATGACGAGATCGTGGTAGGTTAGCCAGAACTCTGACATGCTCATTGTGGTATAGTCCATGCTCTGGACATGTTTATAGTGGTTTAGCCGCATATACCCTGTGAACGGGTTTTCGCTAGCTGTGGAATGTTGAGATAGATGGCTGCCAGCTGTAGCATACATCCACAGAGCTGGCTTACATATGTCCAGACCTTCTTCAGTTACTATCAAGCTTTTAAGTGTTGTTGACATGTCCTCGTGGTGTTTTCCATTATTTTCGCTTTGAGACATCGCAGTGGACCAAGGACAGTCCCAGTTCAGAAAAAACAGATCTTTGACGTCACACGTCCCTTGTGTCCCTAAACTTTCTAAGCCCACTGAACTGAGAAATGCAGTGTCATCGTGATACATCCACTCGTACGCGACCCCGTCCAATCATCATCTTCCTCCTCTGAATCGGTTTCATGGCTGAATTACTGCCATATCATGACTTGCCATTATGCAGCGTGCATTAGCAAAACCAAAAACAAGAGGTGGGGGGGGGGGTTCTATGTGGGAGCAATGCTGAACAACTATGCGTAGCGGCAGAGGAGGGGGCGGGGTCTGGCCGTGTATGCGAGTAAAGGGGGGTGGGGCGAGCTTGCATGAGCCTGACATAGATTACATTTTTAGGATTTTAACGTAGGTAACGATTTTAACAAGGTCATTGAACGCATTTTGCAGTGAAAACACATGCCATGATTTTAACAGAATATTTTAAATGTTTGTTACAATGACTGTACGGTGGAGATTCCACAATCAAACCAGAGTGAAATCCTGTGAAGATACACCGCCAACAGTCTGTGACTGTCTGCGAATTGAACCAAAGCTTAGGTGCTTTCTCTTTCCCTCTTTCTTGTTAAGTGCAGGTCAGTTACCTGTGCCTCCGAAGAACTTATACTTCTGTTTGGGTTTTAGGTCAAATAGGATTATATAAAAACTGACCTATAAATGTCAAACCTGGATGCGTTAGCCAGTGCAGCAACAGAAGGCTGTTAGATTCCTGGGGCTTATAGCAGAGCTTTGGTATGTAGGGAAAGGTACACATAGTCACCGACACCCTCTCCCCTTTCTACCTCCCTCTTTCACACGGCTGGGGGGGGGGGGGGGTAAGGATCTAGGGCTTTGTGGCTGATGGCCAATAGACCATCCACGTGTCTCTCACTTCCAAAAGCAGACATCTATGCTCCTATATTAGGTGTCCATCCAGACCGATGGATTCCAACGGGTTTCAACATGGTTTCCTACGACGTCAACCCGGCTGTCTGCTTTTGGAAGTGAGAGACGTGTTATTTCTTATTCAGCCCATTTCTGGCACAGGGCTTGGGTTTGGACAGAGGTCAACGGTACCACCTGTCAGATTGACCGAACGTGTTTTCTCCTTAAAACAGCATGTAGGAGAAACACTTGTAGGTTTGATTAGACCAGGGTTCAAGAACTTTGTTTGGACGGTTACCCTTGACCTAGGATTCACAATCCTACACAGCTTTACCATTGTAGCCCATGGGATGTTGGGACTGAAATTGACCTCAGGCAGTGGTGCATCATTAACCGGGTCTTCCTCCCAGTGGCATTCCTAACGTCTGTCTGGCTCGTTGCAGGCCGGTGACGGGGACAAGGTGGAGGAGCGAGGCCGAGTGGAGGGTCCTAAAGGTTGCTGCCGGAGCCCCACGCCCATGAAGCTCCGCAGCCGCTCCCAAGGTCCGAATAGAGTTTCCATACACACACACACCAGTCAAAAAGTCAGAATATAGTTTCAATACACACACACCAGTCAAAAAGTCTGAATATAGTTTCCATACACACACACCAGTCAAAAAGTCAGAATATAGTTTCCATACACACACACACCAGACAAAAAGTCAGAACATAGTTTCCATACACACACACCAGACAAAAAGTCAGAATATAGTTTCCATACACACACACACCTGTCAAAAAGTCAGAATATAGTTTCCATACACACACACACTTGTCAAAAGTCAGAATATAGTTTCCATACACACAAACCAGTCAAAAAGTCGGAATATAGTTTCCATACACACACACACCAGTCAAAAAGTCAGAATATAGTTTCCATACACACACACACACCAGACAAAAAGTCAGAACATAGTTTCCATACACACACACACCAGACAAAAAGTCAGAATATAGTTTCCATACACACACACACACCAGACAAAAAGTCAGAATATAGTTTCCATACACACACACCAGACAAAAAGTCAGAATGTAGTTTCAGTGTCCGTCTTTGGAACAGTTCCGCACGCGCACGCACACACACGCACACACACACACACACACAGACAGCAATCACAAGGTCAGAATATAGTTTTCAAGTCTGTCTTTAGAACAGTTACACACACACACACACACACACACACACACACACACACACACACACACACACACCCATCAATCACCGAGAGGATTTATGTTTGGCATGAAACCCAACCTGACTAGTTAGTACCTTTCTGATTAACGCGCACGCTTCAGGACAAATCATTTTAAATCTACAACCCATTCAATCAGTTTGATTTGACAGATTTTTTTCCCCCCCCACATGAAACATAACGCAATCTCCACACAGCAAGTCAAGGAAACTGAAACGGTGGATGAAGTACGGGATTTGACTTTACCTAGATCCTTTCTGAAACCCTGTCAGGCAGAGTTTTTGTAGCCTGGGGGGAGTGCTGGATTGTTGACTGTCCCGGGACGTCGGGCTAGCGATTCTTTTTTCTTTTCTTTTTACAAGCAATGTATTTTATGCATTCTAATAATTATATGATTGAAGAAAATTACAATCATTGTTAAAGCATATTGAACTTGTGTTAAATCAAATAATTGCTGATTCTAAAAGCCATCTCTGCGAAACTGAAAGCATTACACTAATGGGGTGTACTGTAAAGTTAGCTCAATTGCAGCGCTTTTGTATTTTTGGCATCAAGTTTGCCGCTGCATGGCACCGATCGCGTTACAGTGCAATACACCATACATACAGCACCATGCCAACGTAAGGCTGCATTTGCAAAAGACAGAAATTCCCCAAGTGAATTCCTAATAAGGAAGTGGGGTTTTCCATGAAGACACCCCTCAGAGGTTTGCCAATAGCTGGAGGTGGCACGAAATGGAGGCGGCTGACAGGTGACCGTCTATGCAGGAACCCAAACCTCGCACTGACACCCCCTCAACATCCACGTCCCCCCTCCCAGGCGACGGAACGCGAACGCCGAGACGCCCAGTCCAACCCGGGCCTCCCCTGGGTAAACCCACGCATCAGAGGGACTAGGCTTCTTTGCTCCCCGATGGTCTCTAATTGCGTGCTGTTCCGCTCACCCGGAGCGTGTTAGCCACACAGGCGAAAAGGCAACCGCGTTAATTACCGTGGAAACAAGAGCTGACTTGGAGTTACCACTGCAAGCAGATAAACAACGAGACGGTTTCACCTCGTCTGGCTCGTTTGTTGGCTTAACATAGTCCTCAGCTTAAATATCGGTTGGAAATGAAAGACTGGCATTGAGCTATGAATGTCCCTATCATTGACTGTAGTAAAAACAATTGTGAATGTGATGTTTTCTTAGCATGCTTGTTTGGTTTTAGGGGGCGGCAGCCGACTGGAGTCCGTGGGTGAGGACGACGAGCTCATTGTGGAAAACGGCGAGGCGGCCTGCGACACCAAGGCGGTCAAACCGTGTCTCGGCCAGAGGAAGCACTCTCTCCCCCAGCAACTAGACACGGCCGGGGTCAGACAGGTCAGTGCTGTAGCCGCTGCGCAGCGTGCCGGGGCCCGACGCTATGGCGTCGAACAGTGAACTACCTCCGGATATCCAATGGGCCTGGTGCGGTGCTCCTTCGATCGGCAAGACATTTGACAGTGCATGTCCATATCACCCAAAAAAACAGCAACTCAACATGAAAGGCAAAAAAAAAAAGAAATAGAAATGCATATTGTCAGTTTGACTTGTTGTTGACTTTTTGATATGTACCTCCACTGTACCTTGAGGCAGCTCGGAGACAGACGCCCCGCGCCGAGGCCCAGCAGGGCTGATTTGTGTGATAATAAGGCAGCCGGCGCCACATCAAAAGCCCAGGCAGGCCACTTAGCCCCCCTCCGGCAGCCTCAACCACAGGATTTAGTCTATCTGCGCTAATTGATGTGTTAATGAGAAGCTAAGAGAGTGGGAGAAAACTTATAAACCTAGGCTGACTATAGTATATAGTTAAATCATATTTCTGATGACTGTTATGACGATGACAATGGTTTGGCTAGAAAACTCTGCCCACCTTGGAGTAAGTCAGTTGACCAGCTCTACTGATCATGCGTGTGTGAAAGCCTGGTTATGTGCGTGTCATTGTGTGTTTGACTCAGTTTTATACGCCCCTCCCTCCCCCTTAAAGGAATATCAAATTGTTAAGAAATCAGCCCGCTCCCTGAGCACCGTTCAAGTGGAGTCACCATGGCGACTGACTCAGCCTTCCATTATCTCCAACATTGTGCTGATGAAAGGCCAGGGCAAGGTGAGTGGCTGCCACTTCTGACACCACGTGAGTCCTCCCTCTCGACCCGCCGTGGATTAGCATGGCTCACAGTGGGGCCCATTGTACGGGCCGATTCATCCCACAGTGGAACGGGCGGAGTGGATATTTTGGCTCGTCTATTGAATTACCTTATCGCAAACAAATAAGGGGGCTTACACTCGAACAATTGATGAAAAAGCTTCCAGGAGGCTGGGATCCAAAATGGAGGATGTAGTCTATGTGCACTCGCTGAGATGAAATTGCGGTTATTTAAAAACAAATCTAAACATAATGTTCAGAATTGAATGACGAAGTATCTGTAATCGCTACTTCTATAGCCAATACACATTTAGTAATTGATGGATTATTTACCTTACCATATATGTGCAGCCCAGTGTTAACGATGCTGCTATATTCCGCATTTGATTTTTGCCTCTGGCTGATCCACCTCGGTCTTGGTCGTGTTTTTTTCCAAGGGTTTGGGCTTCAGCATCGTTGGCGGACAGGACTCGGCGCGAGGCCGCATGGGGATCTTCGTAAAGACCATTTTCGCCAACGGAGCCGCTGTAGCCGATGGCAGACTGAAAGAAGGTAAGGTCCCAGAACCCATGCTCCCTGGGCTAGCTCAAGGGGAGGCCCCCCCCCCCCCCCCGTAATGATTCCTCCCTTTCATTTCAAGATGGCTGCCTTAGTGCGGGGTGGTGTGTTTTGGAGAGACCTATGCTGTACATCAGTCACTATGCCAACCGTCCTTTGCTTGTGACTTGTGATAAAACCATCGAGTCGTTACAATATAAGATCAAGTCGGTAAGGCTGACTTTGTGCTCCGCTGCGTTTCAGGGGATGAGATCCTGGAGGTGAATGGAGAGTCGCTTCAGGGGCTCACCCATCAGCAGGCCATCCATACCTTCAAGGTACATGCGTCCTCCACCCCGAATCAGTGTTTCCTGTTCAGAGTTTAAAAGGGCTGGTGTTCGGAGCGAGCGGTTACTAGGCGATGTTTCACGCCCTGAAATGCAATTTGGCAATTTCCGTCTAGCATTGACAGCAGTACAAAAAGACAGGGCTTTTGTGCTTAGACAGACTTTTGTATTGAGTCTATTCAAAATGCCTTGCTTGTGTTTGGACTTGCCTACGTAAACAGTACGTAGGATATACTCATTGAGTATGTAGTAAATAGTGTTTGAGTAGGGGATTCCAAACACAACAAGGCATTTTAGGCAGACTTAACACAAACGTCTGTCTATGTCGCAAACCAATTCTATTCTGCTACGTGGACTGCCCTAGTGTAATCTCCCTAGCATTCACCCTGTGTGTTGTGTCGGCGGTGTCGGCGAGCAGCAGCTGAAGAAAGGCGTGGTGACCCTGACCGTGCGGACGCGTCTCCGGAGCCCGAGCCTGACGCCCTGCCCGACCCCCACGCTGCTCAGCCGCTCCAGCTCCCCCAACTCCAACGCCAGCGGAGGAACGCCCGTCCCCCCCGTGTTTGACGAGGCCGACGGACGCAAGTCGCTCGGCCCCGGCCCCAAAGACCGCATCATCATGGAGGTCACGCTGAATAAAGGTACCTGGTGTGGGTGGGGGCCGGGGGGGAGGCGGGAGACGCTGCCACCGGTCCGGGGAGGAAAGCCAGTCTGAAGTGCTGTGGTCCGTTTAGAGGATGGAGGTCTGCCGTGTGCTCTGTCAGGATTACTTCTGAGTTACTTTGGTCACACACAACGGCTGCCACCATCACAGAGCATGTGCACTTACTTACACAATACCTGGGAACTGTGGAATGCATCAGGTCCTGAAGCACAGCTGGCGCTTTAGTTAGTGGATAGAAGGAAGTCTTGAGCACAGAGTTCCATCTTAAAAGGTTTCTGAGTGTATACATTGTACAGTGTAGCACATTATTATGTAATTTTTGTGAACTTATTCATTGTTTTGTGAGCTGTTTTAAGCCTTATTGACTATGGTGTTTGTGTGCTGTGTGCTCCAGAGCTGGGGGTTGGCCTGGGGATGGGGGCCTGCTGCCTAACCCTGGAAAACTCCGCCCCCGGCATCTACATCCACAGCCTGGCTCCCGGCTCCGTGGCCAAAATGGACGGCAGACTGAGGTGAGACCCTATGCACACTTGTCGTGTGTGTGTGTGTGTACTTGTGCGTGTGTGTGCATTAAAAAGTGTGAGGCATCAGGGGAAGAAAAAGGCCCGCGGTGATGGAGGCTCTCCAGGAGCTAATCTGCCCGATCTAGAGCCGGCAGGGTGGGAGTCTCCCGGGTTGAGCTCCCTGCTGCCAGCAGGAAATTCCACGGGAGGGGGAACGTGACATATGGCATGGACTAGACTCACGGACTCCCCAGGGGACGGATATAAAGACATCGTTCATAGTAAATGTACTGCGTGACGCCGTTCTTAAAAGTCAACTGCAGCTAAAGGTGCTTCCTTCTTTTCCAATATGCATGCCAAGCACAGCAAGGTACTTCGTGGTGTGTTGATGATGGCAGGATATATTCAGCAGCTCTCTTGGTCTTGTAATAACTGCATGCCAGCCAGGGAAATAGCTCGGATGATAGAAGGTGTAAACACCAGGTGTTACTGCGTACTGATTCTCAAGCAGATTATACAGATGTGCAGCATCTATAATATCAAGGCTAGTTCACTTTTGAATTTTCCTGTCTGCATATCGTATTAAACAAACCTCAGAAAGCAAGGAACCAGATATTTTTTGTTGACGTCATGTGCCCTGGTGGTGTGTGTAGCCGTGGTGACCAGGTTCTGGAGGTGGACTCCGTGAGTCTACACCATGTCGCCCTGAGTGAGGCCTATGCCATCCTAAGTGAGTGCGGCCCAGGACCTGTCAGCCTCATCATCAGCCGCCACCCCAACCCCAAGGTGACCTGAACACACACACACACACACACACACACACACACACACACACACACACACACACACACACACGCTTAAAACCTGCCCTGTCCAACCTACAAATGTACCCTAATCATCCCCCAGCATGAACCACTCCAGTACCACAAATAAAATAGTCAACGTCAGTAATAATTCTTGCTGGTCAAGCGCGAGCACACCATGCTCAACTCCTCCCAGGCATGAATAAACTCACTCAGGAACTCAGAGGTATGCAGAGGAAAATGGACGTGGAGAGAGCTAGTAGCTAGCATGTGCTATGTATGTATGTGTAACTTGTCGCATTGTCGCCATACAAATAGTGTTGCCGTTGTGTGCTTTATTATTGAGAATGCGAATCAAAAAGGTCTTTGTAAGGTCAATAATTGTATCACCGTAGAGAGAAATGGGAGAACTGTCGAAGAGGGGTGGGGGAGTGGGAAGGGGAGGGGGGGGGGTTAATAGAAATCTTGACCTTATGGCCTTAGAGGTGGACAGGGGAAAGTGGAACCCATAGAAACCTGTACCCTACAATGGTTACATATACAGGTGTAATTTCTCCTTCAGAAATAATAAAAAAAACTGAGAGAAAGTACTAGCCACAAATTTTCCTTGCCTTGAAATGGCCATTTACTTGAAGTGCTAGAAGAAGCCATCCCAAACTTCGGATTGGTTTCTTGACGCTTTCAAAACGCAACCCGTTTCTCCTGCATTTCGGTGAAACTGAATCTGCTGGATGCTGTGTTTCCACCACAACGTCGAATGAAGTCCTGCCTCTGAAATCCAAGCTTGCTGGTGAAGCCTAGACAGGAAATGTAATATTAGCTTAAGTTGGCTGTGAGACCAGCCATAGACACACTGCTGGATACAAAGGAAATTTTTGAGATCAGAAACCTGGCGCTCTTGTCAGATTGGTATGCAAGTAGATCTTTCAAACAAAACACCCATATTATCTCTTCTCTGTCTTTTCTTCTTTGGAGGAAGTGATACCATTCCTTCACATAATAGCCCAGCAGACAGGTCAGGGCGTGCAGAAACCAATAGCGTAGCGATGAGCTGCAGTCTAGATCAGCCCTTGTAAGTAGAGTAACACTGGCCTTATTATCCAATTAATTGAGATCAGACCCCAAATCAGCCCCCTTAAGAAGAAAAACTGCTGTAGTCCATGCCAAGAGATTAATTTAGATCAGACCCTTGATCAGCCTGTTCTAGTGGAGTAGTAGAGTACCACACTGGCCTCACAGAGAAGTTCCTGCAGCTCCACATTCTACCTGATGGGCCGTGTAAGTGAACCGGCCGGCAGAGTGGGAGCGCGGTGGAGGGAGTGGGAGATCTGCACGAGGAGCCGGAGCCCCCTGGAGAAGGCCAAAACGCTTCAAGCTGCTGCATCAGAGGACCCTCCCTCTGTAGCTCCGTAGGGAAACCAGAAGAAGAGGAACGCTGGCCACCAGCAGATCACTATGCTATCTTCACACAGTGCAATCGCAAGTGTGACAGTGTTATCTCTGAGCTTGTTTTCCAATACTTTTGCGTCATACAACCTGTGTTTTTAAGTTTAATGACCTACCCTGTCTTACAGTCTAATCAGGCTAAGTCATTAGTACATGTTTAAATAATGATTTGTTTTTCTTGTGGACCCTCATCTCTTTTAAAAGCTGACGAATGTATCCCCTACGTTCACAAGATAGGTGTTTCATTATCAGTGCCATGGGCTTTTATGTGTTCAATGGATTCAATTATGTATCCATTTGCTTGGAATGTAGACTTCCCTAAAGCGTCTGCAGCTGGTTCATTTGGGGGAATTTAAAACAGTTTTGTCAACGGTTCTGAAATAAGGTCTGTAAAGCTGTAGCTTGGGCGCTGGTTAAGAGCATTAAGGTTTTTGTTAGTTGAGACTTTATGTTCAATGTCCTACTTACCGTTTTGGCTAGGTCTGTCTTGCAAAAGAGCAATGATAATCTCAATGGCAAGACCTGGTTAGATATAGGTTAATGCATGGATAAAAATACACATTAAACCCGCAATACACAGACCTGGAGAACAAGCTGTTTATTATTCCAGTAAACAATGCTCTCACCATTGTGTGTGTTGGCTGTACTTCAGCCAGAAGAAAGGGGGTTTAATCACTTCCATTCATTAGTGTTTTAACACGCCATGCGTATATGTTGGTGGTAGTTTGAGGCATTGCTCTTTCACGCCCCCTAGTGGCTTTGAAGTGCTCATCTTGGAGTATGGCATAATGGATATTGTAACATCGTATCCAGTGCATATTGAAATGATTGTACTTAGGCGTTTGGGTAGATTAGCCAGTCTTTCTCACGGTGCTCCCTCTGTACTCAGGAGTTCGGATAGATTAGCCAGCCTGTCTGACACTCTTCTTCCCTCCCTTTCTAGGTGTCGGAGCAGGAAATGGATGAGACGATTGCTCGCTCCACGCACAGGGACAGCGTCAGTAAGGAGGGACACCCACCTCATACGCCAGGTCTCGTGCCTCTCTTTCTCTGGGGAACTGGGTTTGTTTTAGCACAGGTCTGCATGGCATGCACCCATGGAAATTCATAGTTCGGCTCCAGCCATCTTGATTAGCTGACAAAGTTTGAATAGTTAAACCAGAAATACGGAAAACACAGTTTCACCAGGCCTCGAGTCCAGAACGGCCTTTTTCCTTAACATTGCGTATTGTGAGAGATGCTGATGGTTCCGTGTGCCCACAGGGCTTCATCCCAAGAGCCCATCCGCAATGGTGAAGGTCAAGCCGGGAGAAGGTTCTCCTGGGCTCAGCTGGACCATGAAGAGGTTCCTGGAGCCAGCTAGTAGGGTACGCTTTGTTCTGCCTCACAGCAGCTACCCAACAATCCAAACATTTTTATTATCGCTGGTCGCAATTATGATATCATCATGACATCCATGTCTGTCCTTTCCTCTGTAGCAAGGTTCCCTGAGCTCGGAGGCGGAGCTATCTCAGTACTTCTCCCAGGACGTGGCCAGCCATTCCTCCCTATCAGAAACTATGGTGATGGGTTCCGGCGATGATGACCTGCTTCACCACAGGACGGACAACCCCGCTGCTCAGCAACATGGTACATGGCCCACTACTTGCATGCAGTCTGTCTGCTAGATAGTCAACCGGTAGCATTCAGGCAGCTTGCCTGGACGGTACTTTTTGCTAAGATGATCATCAGTTTTATTTAGGTGACAGTGATATAGAACAGGGACTCTCAGTGCTCCTTATGTGACCCAAACCTAACCAGCTGTCCTGCCCGTATGTCTCTGTCTCCCTCTAGAGGCACATTCATCGGTGTCCTCCCCGGTGGTAGATGGCCGGTGCCTTGCCTCCACGCGAGGCCATGTAGACAGCCCTCGCCAGCCGAGCGTGGGCAGTAGCCCCGCCTCAGTGCGCAGCCCCTTACTGCGCCAGCGACGCCTGGTCTGTTCTCCGGACGAGGCCAGCGACGACGAGGACAACGCAGAGGCTTCGGAACGGTGCCCGGGAACCAGGGCCCCCGCCCAGGGAGCTGACCTGGATTCTGGCACCGTGGTGCCCGCCACCTCCTCGCTGGAGGTGGACAAGGAGAGCCTGGTGGCTCACACGGTCCTCCACAGCAGCTCGGGCTCTCAGGGCCCTTTCGTTCCCATCCGCTGGCCGGGAGATCAGGATGCGGGCCAGTGCGGCCTGGGGGCTGGCAGCAGCCTGGGGGTGCGAAAGGAGCCCCAGGCGGGCCGCGACGGAGGCCCCGTGGAAACCAAACGCTCGCCCAAGCTAGAGCACAAAGCCGTGACGCGGGTCAAGAGCATGATGAGCATCGAGTCTCCAAGCCCCCCTCAGCAGCACAAAGCAGCCTCGGCCCCGTCTCCGGGGCCCTGCCCGGGTCCCCAGGCGACCGGAGTTCCTCTAAAGGGCCAGCACGGCTCCAGGAGGGGCGAGGGCAGCGAGCCGGCCGGGGTGTGCACCATGGACACTGTAGTGCTGACCCGGAGGGAGGAGGAGTCCTTTGGTCTCGACCTGGAGATCAAGTCGTCTCCTTTGAAGGTGGTAGTCACTGGCCTGCGGCCCGGCGGAGCGGCACACAGGGTACGTCTGACCAAGCCCGGCAGAGCCCCCCCCCCGCCCCCAGAAAACCACTAAGAAACACCTCATCGTATTTATTACTATTTATTAATGCCAAGAACTCACAGGAATATTAGTTCATGCCCTACACTGTGAACATCCAAGTGAAACTATGGCTTCACTTAAAGTTTCCAATGGGAAAGGTGGTGGAGCTATTCTATGAACATGTTATAGTCTATACGTCTCTCTTACCTTTGCTCTTTTGCCCTCTCTGTGTGGAATCGCCTTTTGTAGGAATCGATGGGTAAGATGGCCATTGGGGATGAGATTGTATCCATTGGAGACCTGCCCGTGTGTTCGTTCAGCTATCAGGAGATTTGTGAGCTCATGCACAACCTCCCTGTAACTCTCTCCTTGAAGTTCAGAAAACCTGTTTCAGGTAAGGCTGTCCAGCAGCTGTTGTAGGCGTCCAAGGGGGGGGGGGGGGGGGATTCCAGGGCTTCGATTGCAGATAAAATTTGCTAGATGTCAGATGTCTAAGTTAAAACACTGATTGATTATATGCAATTGTTTGAGAGAGAAATGTGTCACATATGGCATATAGAGAACTACTAACTAAACTACTAGTAGTCTTGACTCTTAAACATTTCCACCTTCATTAGCTTGTATCCACGTTCTTAAGTTAAGTCAACTACCAAACCCTTTGTTCTGTCTCAATCTCAACTGACCCCTCTATCACAGTCATCCATTTCAGCGCTCCTTTTCATGCCCTAGCCACTACATCTCCTCCACTGCTGTTGTGGGGCACACTTAAGATTACAACCTCCATCTTCAGCGATTTCAACTCTAGCCCTGGTCATATTCAGTGGAGCATAGTGGCACAGCTGAAGCCCTCTAGTGGTAGCTACATGCACAGTTGGTATTTCCGCCGCATTGTACACACTGATGACAATCCTTGGTGGGCCTCCATTTAAGATAGCGGTGTGTGTCTTCCTCAATGCTGCCCTAAGATGTAGGATCACTCTTCCCTTGCTGGCAGACCCCCTCAGCTTCGCAAAGAGAACCGCACCCTCCTGGCTTTGTATCTATGGTGACTATTTATTCATTAACCATCAATAGCTAATATGTAGACCCCCATCCCCATCCATCTACCCCATATACCCTCCCCTCCCCTTCTCCCTGCACCCCATCCTTAACTCCTCAGGTGCTTTGGCTTGCTGTAGAAACCAGTAGCTTTACTTTAGATCTAGCATTGGTATTGTTCTGGTACTGTGTGGGAGGAGGCGAGCCGCCGAACGCTCCGTCTGCCGCACCAAACCTGTCCAGCTTCATCCCAAAATGAACAAACAACTGAACAGAATCTTGTTCTGGTCGAGGTGGCCAATAAGGAACATGCCACGTTGAAATAATCAAGGTTTACTTGTATCCGATTGGTTTGTCTCGGCCATATGCAAAATTGATACGTGGCAGGGAACCTGGGAGAGCAAGTACTTTGCTGTCATTCTACTTCACTACTCAGTTGCTTACACTATTTTTACTCTATTTATACTTTAACCTGCTATGTTTGCTCATTCTCAGTGACTCCGATAAAAAACGGTCTGGTTATTTTTGAGTAAATCTATGTGATTGGATCCTGCTAGATTTATTTGGCTTCGTGCAAACTACGTTTGTTGTTATTAAATATTCCTAATTATTTCATTTATCTCTTTCTTGACGCGGTTAGCTAGCGCCGTGTATTATAGGGATAGGCAATACCACAGATTTGATTTTCAATCTAGTACCTAGCGATATTATGACAATTATCCCGATACCGATAGTTATATTTTGTAAAGTCTTATTTTGTACATGAAAGAGGAGGAATATCTATCTTCTACTTTTGAAATAAGTAGATGCGTTCATAAAACAATATATTTATTTGCAATATACAAGTCATTAGGCTGTGATAGGCCGGCGACCTGTCCAGGGTGGTATCAACTCTTGACACAATGAAAATAATTTGGTTTGAAGCGAAGCTGTATACTGTGCATTCGCATATATGGCAAATGTCCTTACTGCTCCTGTTCTTTTATCATTCTTCAGCTGTAGACAGACTCTCCACTCTGATGATGTCATCAGTGGGAGGGGAGGGAGATTTGCGGCTGGATCAGCCCAAATCCAACCAGGAAATGGAGGAAGAGAGTGATCTGGCAAGGAACACAAGCTCATATCCAGCAAACACCTCATCAAAGACTCCTTCGCAGCCCACGACCCAGACCAATGGCAGCTCCGAAATACCTGTCACCAATATTGATGACTTCATATCTGAGCTGGGCTGCTCTGGCAATAACAGCCCAGACACTGAGAGACAGCACGACGCCCCAACCAACCCCCACCTAGCTCCAGCCAGACCCAACTTATTAGATTTCTCTGTCTTGGAGTCAGGGCATAAAAGTTGTCTACCGCCAGTGGGGAAAACCTTCTTGAATAATTACTCCAGGAACTTTAGTCATTTTACAGAGGATGGAGGTGATCTTTCCAATGGAGCGGGTAAAGAGAATCCTGTCTCCATGTATGCCGTCGTGGACGATAGCGAATCGGAGAGCGACTCAACCACAGACAACAGTCAAGTAGCCAGCAACATGGCAAGTTGCAGCGCTGATCCGCAGGATACAGACTCTGACTCAGAGGAGGTTGAGATTTGTTTCAGTGAGGGTCAGCAGGCCAGCGCTCTGAGGCCAGCTACACAGAGCAGAGTAGCTGAGATGCCAGTGTCTCCTCCGTCTCTGAACTCCACTAGCCATCAGAGCATAAAGCACCCTCCAGCCTTAGACTTGGCATCACCTTCTGGTTGTGTCGCGCTGTCGCTGCCCCAGCCAACACCCCAGTCCAAGTCCCAGCCTACACCTCAGTCTCTAGCCAAGCCCCAGTCTCAAGCTCTGCCTCAGCCCCATTCTATACCCCAGTCCCACACACAGCCTACACCCCAGTCCCACACACAGCCTACGCCCAAAGCTCAGCCTCAACTCCGAGTCCAGCTTCAGACACAGCCCCAAACACAGCCTCAGCCTCCACCCCAGCCTCAGCTTCAACTCCAGCCACGGTCCCAGCCCCAGACACCGCCTCAGCTACAAGTCCAGCTCCAGCCCCAGCCCCAAACACAGCCTCTGCCCCTGCCCCAGACACAGCCTCTGCCCCTGCCCCAGCCTCTGGCCCCGACACAGCCTCGGCCCCAAACACAGTCTCTACCCGAGCCTCAGCTCCAAGTCCAACCTCAACCCCAGCCTCAGCCTCAGCTCCATCCCCATTATCAGCTTCAGCCACAGCCCCACACACAGCCCCACACACAGCCCCACACACAGCCCCACACACAGCCCCAGACACAGCCCCAGACACAGCCCCACACACAGCCCCAGACACAGCCCCAGACACAGCCTCAGCCCCAAACACAGTCTTTACCCCAGCCTCAGCTCCAAGTCCAACCTCAGCCCCAGCCTCAGCTTCAGCCACAGCCCTACACACAGCCCCAGTCAGAGCCCCAGTCAGAGCCCCAGTCACAGCCCCAGACACAGCCCCAGACACAGCCCCAGACACAGCCCCAGCCCGAGACCCACAGACCCACACCTCCTTCCACTGCTTTGTCTTTGACCACGGAGCACAAGTCTATCCAATGCCAAGAGGCTAGCCAGAGTGCACATTCCCTAGCCAGCACACTGTGTCAGGTCAGTGTGGCCAATGGGCCATGTGACAAAGTGGACACCCCTGTAGCATTCGGTCCCCCCTGTTTAAGCGTGTGCAGTCCCTCCTCTACACTAGAGACATGCAAAGTCCCTCCCCATACTCAGGAAAGGAAAGCAAAGCTGCATACCAATACCTCTTTGACTTCACTCTCAGGAAAACAGTCCATTCTGCCAACAGCAGGGGACTCGAAGTCCCACAACACTATTATTGTCAGGGGAGGGCCACGAGCATTGACATCCCTAACGCAAAGAGACCGGGAGAAAGAGAAAGCCCCTGCCTCGCCTGATCTCAGAACAGTCTCAAAAAGCCCAGCTAGTCCCTTACTGAGAGCCTCAGGGTCGAAATCTCAAAATGACTGCTCCGATTCCACTTCACCCAGTTGCAGCAGACTTAGGCTTCAGGACAAACCTCTTAAGACTAACAACAGCTCTACTGTGCCCAAACTGAAGGGCCTTAACATTAAGAGCAAAAGCAAAGGCCAGGAGCAACTCTCCCCTAGATCCATCAGGGCTGACAGCCCGGTCCTGAAGAAAGCCAGTGCCTCACCGACCCAGTCACCCAAGCTGCAACCCAAGAAAGTTGTTTCCAGTAGCTTGAAGACTGTTAAGGCGCTGGATAGGAGCGGCAGCCGCCCTCCGTCCCCTAGGCCAAATGACAAGGGCTCAGACAAAGCCCAGGCCGGCACTGGGGCCAGCAGCACAGGACAGCCTTTGGTCAGCAAGAAGGAGGGTAACCAAATTCACCCCCAGTCATCTGACACGCCGAAGGAGCTACCTGCCATCCCTGTCACTCAGAGGTCCTTCATCGAGGTCCGACTGTCAACTTCCACATCTGCATCCTCTTCTTCCTCCACGCCCGTTCTGGTGCGTAAACAAATTGGAAATCAAAAAGACCAAAGCCAATACCTCGACAGCTCTCTTGGTAAGGAGATCAATGGGAGTGTCGATTCTAGACAATCACCTGTACTTGGACCTAGTTCCCCTGTCAGAACAGAAAATACAAACAGAACAACAGAAAACCGAGCACTTAAATTGATACAGTCTGCAAGTGACACCAATTTAGTAACACTCAACGGTCCGGTCGATTTGGTTCTCAGAAACTCCAATGTAGCAGACGTCAGTGAGAAATCCTGTAGGTCTAAAATGTACTTGAAGGCAATGGAGCGACGTAGCTTTTCCATCGACTCCACCATACCCGGAGACCTACACTCTTTCTCTGTTCGCCAGAGGATCAAGTCATTTGAGAACTTGGCCAGCTATGACAAGCCAGTGCTGAGATGCATTGACATCCATTCGTACGCGCCCATACCCATTGCTCCCCTCAATCACCGTCCGTCTGGCTGCGGGGCCTCAGCCGGCTCTACTGGCTGTTGTTCGCTTAGAAGAAGTTCTAGTTCCTGTGTGGACAATGTTAGCCCTGTCGCACCTTCTTCCCCGCTGCTGAGAAAGTCTTCTTCGAGCCTCGTGCCTAACCTGGATCTACCTCTGGACAACCGTGGTGACGTCTCCACGATCCTAGACAAGTCTGGGGACGAACCTCAGAAAGTCTTGCCGGAGAGGCTGCCCCCCCACACCCCTCCAGTTTTGAGGAGCCGACAGGCCAAAGGTCATGCAAACCTGTCTCGCTCCAGACTCAGGGAGCTCAGAGCACTGAGCATGCCCGACCTGGACAAGCTGTGCACAGGAGACTTTACCAGCGACCCGGGCCCAGCCTCCTACAAGTCTGAGCTGGACTTCCAGCCTAGTAGGCCTGCAGACGTTCCTGCAATGGACGGAGTTCCCCAACCTGCTTCTCTCAATAGAGCCAGTCCAGAAAAGACTGGAGGCAACAGAGTGTCCCCACCAGAATTTCAGCCTGACCAGCAGCCAGGCTGGACCCTCAGGTGAGTTAAAGGCTCTAACTTCCACACTATTAACAATGGCTCAAATGGGATTCTACTCTTAGAACATACTTTGAATGTATCGAAGCTCGAACAATGTACAGTTCAATCCAACTACCATTAATGCATTGGTTGTACTTCTGTTCCAGTCTGTACGAGCTAATGGGTTCTCCGCTAAACCAGAGCAAACTGCAGGCGGTCCTGGCCTCCTTGAACTCCAAGACAGACGTGTTGGCCCTGCTACAGGAGGCCAAGGTTCTCTCAGAGGTACAGTTCACAAATCTACAAGGCTTACCGAGCATGTTATGAAAACATACCTGGATAGATTTTACATCTTATACTGTCGTAAGACAGGTCTCTGTTTTCAAAGGCCCCTATTTTACTGTTGGCGTCTGTTACGATATGTTTTGCAGGTCAAAGGTGACACTCACTTTGTGGTATTCACTAAAGAGGAGGGCTCCGGCTTGGGCTTCAGCATAGCTGGCGGACTGGGTTTGGAGCAGAAGGCTATCACAGTGAGTGCCTCGCTACATAGCTACAGTGGTGGGGGTTGTGTAATCACAAACAGAAAAATATATAGATTGAGTGCATCTACTGATACATTGAGATGCTCAATTCCAACATTAAAACGCCTCCTCCATTGGGTAGGTCCACAGGGTGTTCACCAAAGGGGTAGCTGGTCTGGAACGTACCATTCAGCGAGGGGACTACGTTTTGTCCATCAATGGCACGAACCTGGAGGACAGCACCCACGGCGAAGCGCTGTCCGCTCTGCACCAAGCTAGGCTTTCCACCCAAGCACTGGTGGTCATTCGCAGGGCCAAAGACAGCGAGCCACTCATGTCCCCCAGACGTGAGCTGTCCAGCCATTCGGAACGCCCCTGCCTCTCTGCCACGGAAAACCCCGGAGAACCTGGAGCAGGTAAGAGACACCGCTAGATAGTTAACATTCCGTGTTCATGTCTAGCACGCAAAACAAAAGCAATCCTATAACTGAAATGACAGTGCTCGTGTGCCGGAACGCAGATCCTTGATTGTGTGTGTTGGTGTGTTAGTTGTGGAGGTAGGCCCGGATGGGGCTCTAAAAGTGGAGC
Source organism: Galaxias rostratus (assembly GCA_036024795.1). Classification (NCBI taxonomy): domain Eukaryota; kingdom Metazoa; phylum Chordata; class Actinopteri; order Galaxiiformes; family Galaxiidae; genus Galaxias; species Galaxias rostratus. The sequence continues at coordinate 23,752 of JAVQJS010144738.1, read as the reverse complement.
TCCAGAAGACCTCCGCTGGTCTCGGCTTCACTCTGGAGGGGGGCAAAGCCTCAGCTCAGGGAGACAGACCCTTCCATGTCAAACGCATCTTCAAAGGTAGTTAAATCCTTCACAATTTTCCCGCCGATTTCTTTTGTACCGTTGTGAATGTTGTAGTCGGACTACAAGTAAAAATGTAGCCTTAACTGAGCCATTAACCTAGTGCCAATAACTGTTTTAAATCTAAATTTCACTGTTATTTGCACGCCATGGATTTGTTTTGTGAATCTGTTTATTGTAAAAAAAATATTAATTGAAATGAAAAAGGTTATGTCATAAAAGGTATAGTAGGCACTGACTTTCTGAGGACCGGTCATCTTTTTGTTGTATGTGATACGAAGCTGATAGATAAACTGTTTTAGAAGTAAACCTCTTGTGTCATGGTCATAATTCCATTAACTATATTTAGCGGGGAATGGTTATTTATTGCAGGAGGTACGGCGGAACAGTCCAGGGTGATCGATGTGGGCGACGAGGTGCTGGCCATCAACGGCAGGTCTCTGCAGGGCCTGATGCACTACGACGCCTGGAACATCATCAAGGCTGTCGGCGAAGGGCCCGCCCACCTACTCATCCGTAAACCCAGGACCTCCGTGTGACCCGACAGACCGGGATGACCTGAGCTTTGACAACAGGGGGTTGCACACCTACCGGTGTGCCAAAGGCCAGGTTGAGGGACATTTCTGTTGGGATGGACAACTCAAATGTGTGACTTTTTCCCAAGTTTTCTATGGATTTATGTTGAGATGCTTAATGGTGGAGTTGGTGAGCAGCTGGGAGTTCTACTGAGGTGCAGGTATCTTCAATAGACTGGATACCTGCTTTTACTTTATAGTGTGACTTTGGATCAACATTTTATTGCCAAGCAGTCCTCTTTCATTCCAATCGAATCTGCTGGCTCAGTGGACATCTGCTGTGATGTTAGTGTGGACGACAACTCATCCGGTACCGATGTGTCCCTTTGGTTATGAGATTGTGTGGAGAGTTAGATTCTTGACTTATTTATCTAGCTTTTTGTGGGCTGTTGTTTCTTTACATAAACGTGAAACCCTTGCTTCCAAGAGGCTTCATTCCTTATTTGACTGTATTTCTGTATCTGCCTATACTTGATAAACGCATACTGTATCTGGAGATCACAAGTACCTGGCATGAAGGAAATATTATGTAAGGTATGTGTAATTTATGTGTCTCTCTATATCCCTTAAAAGGATTTGGTCGTCCATCTTATCATTTTATGTTTGAAATCATTCCAACATTTCATTCTAATCCAGCATGACATAATATAACTAGCCAACACATGATTGACATCGTTATCAAGTGTTGCCTAAAAGTCCACTTCTCTTTGTATTCTATTCAGGCCACAGTTTATTGCTTGTCCAATGTTCTTTTTATTTTAAAGCAAATCTGTTTGATGTATGAGCAGGACCACATATTTTTGTACTTGAACAAATTACCCCCCCCTCCACACACACACACACACACCCCCACACACAATAATACAAATGAAAGGGTTATGCAAACCATAGTCATATTAGTCTACTGACGTTTTGTGTTATTTATTTATTTAGCTATTCCAAGCATTCCACTACTACAATAGTAAGCAAAACATAGAAATGTTAAATATGAATATGCGTTGTGTACATTTGTGTAAATAAGCCCTTGTATTTGTAAGATGTGCATTTGAGGTAGTAACTGATTGTCTGCCAGTTTGCATTGTGTAATGTACAGAGTTCAATCCCCACAAAGGGTACGATTAATACTGTTTTTCTGTTTAAACTCAACAACTATTGTTTTTGGGCAATTAGAGTCAATAGTAGATTAGTTCAGACTGTTTGTTTTACGGATGGTTCAAACTCAAAGCATGTAAATAATAACTGATCTCTTATGATATTTAAGTTAGAAAGGAGCTGAAATAGTTTTTGGATGGTCAAAGCTATAAAATATCGGTAACACTTATCTTGGGCTAATTTAGCATTTATTAAGGTGTTACATGCATGACAAAGCATTATAAACAATACGTAATTATGAAGCTATTTATACATTTCCTAAATATATGATAGACAATTATGAAATGTTGCAATTAGGCCTTGACAATAGCAGCACTCATAAGTAGACTGATGCCAGATTACTTGAACATTGGTATAAGCTAAAGTCAAACTGTCAAGCAGTAAGCTTGGCTAATGAACTAAAACTGGTGTTTGGGAGGCACATAAATGGATTAGGATGTGGACTGACTAGACTCTGGACAAATCCGTTGATTGATCGTGGAATGGGTGCCTACGAGTAATAGATTTGTACCAAGTAAATTGTTACCGAAATATACATTTATGTATCATTTTTTATATTCACTTAACACAACGAACACAATCTGTTATGGACTTAGATATATTTTTATCAAATTTTTACACAGATGAATGGTTTTCTAATATCAGATGGACAATGCATGTACTCTTCTGTCTGAGCGTTTATAACTGTACAATCAATGTTTTGTTGATTTTGATGTTGGACTGCATTGCAATGAACAGTTGATCATGTATGTGCTTTATACTTTTGCTTTCCTTTCTTTTTTTTTTACAATTGTGATTGAATCAAGTGTCATAATGGCAGGATAGCACAGATTATCTGTCATTAAAGAGTGAAACATGGTTGCTGTGTGGAAGGTATGTTTCAGTATAATTGCCTATAGCTAAGCCCAGATATCAAGCTTGGAATCCAATTACTGTGATCTTCTTTCTTGTGTATCACACCGTTCATTTTCCAATTGCTGTAGGCCTAGGTCTAAGCCAAAGCCATTTCATACCTTGAAAACAAAGATGTCTGTAAACACACACTATAAAAAGGTTTTATGGTAGTACAACGCAAGGCAACCTGTGGGGAGCTTTGGGTGTACTTTATAATGATGGCCACGTCAGTGTTAGTCCATGGAGCAGGTGAATCCCTTGCCTGAACAGTTTGTGATTTGAAGAAGCGCTTTACAAAATATCATATGCCAATACAGGTTACTAAATATTCAGATAACAATATGTTATCACCATATAGCACATTTTCTGTAAATTCAATGAATAGTTGAAAATGTACAATACTCTAAATTCCCTATAATTCCCCAAAAAAGAAATATAGGCTTGTGTAATCATTCTAGTAAAGTTCAGACAAATCTAGAAAGATCCATTAAATGTTAGATGACAAAAAAAGTCTATCTGTTTATAGGTAGCATTTGAAATTAGGAAAAGGTGCCTTGCCTACTCAGATGTAGCCCTAGGTTAACAAGATAAAGAGCTAGGATTGACAATGAATGTCCGTCCTTGATCACAGCGCTCAATATAAACAGCTGCTTGTCAATCGAAAAACTTTGGTTATCGAGTACAGACTGCAATATTTTGTCATTCAATGATTTTGAAAATACCGCGAACGAGTCGAGCAACGAACCACAAAAAACACTTGTTGAAAAAAAAAAAAAAGTTGAGCTGCATGTTAGTTACTAACTCTGGCCACACGACAGGGCCAGATGGTAAAGCAATTGCCACATCAGATTACAAAAAATATATGCGAGTAGCCCTCATTTCCTGTAGAAAATGTATGTCTGCAGGCGAGACTGAATGACAAGAAGACTGAATTAAACACTTACGGTTACAAGTGTTTGCTACATTTAATTAAAAAAAAAAAAATTTAACCAGATTTCACTTAACGCGAGCAAATGTGTTATGGTTTTGCATGAGGACGTCTTGTGGAAGACAACTTTAATGTTGAATATTCAGACTTCAAGTGGACTTGTCTGAACGGCAATTTGTTTTATTTTCCCTTAGACATTACAATGCGCAAAATGAAAATGTTTAAGCTTTCATGCAACAATGTTACTCAAAGCGGCTTTAAATCTAGCAATTGTTTTAAATCTTGTATTGTTTTCTTATTTTTTTAAGACGATTTAAAAAGTGTATGTCGATTTAAGATGTATTTTAAATGAATGTATAGTTTAAGCTATATTGTTTAAAATCAAATATGTATTGATAGAATATAATTCATTTAAAAAAGTGGAGCCTATCCCCGCAGCCACTGGAGGAGAATCTGGGTACAGGATAGGTCACCAGTCTATCACAGGGCCATCACATAGAGACAGACAATAACTCATTCTCACATTCACACCTACAGACAATTTAGAGCCGCCAATAAACCTGAATGTTTTTGAAATGTGGGAGGTAACCGGAAAACCAGGCAAAACATGCAAACTCCACACAGAAAGGCCCCTGGATCAGTTGGGGATTGAACCCAGGACCGTCTTGTTGTGAGGCAACAGTGCTAACCACAATTTGACAACAGAACTCTGGCTTGTCTGAACTCGCCCATTTGAGACTGTCCTTGGTGCAAGGCAGATTCAAATCAGAAATGCTCAGCCATGGTGTTGGCTTGCTTATTTTGCTCCTGATATGTCTTGTGACAAACAAACGAAAGGTTATGTATAAAACCCCAGTTCTAATAGGAAGCGGCGTGAGTCTCCTCGCTACAAGAAATGCTCGTTGACTGTACGTCGTGGGGGGGCGTAAATCACTGACCCGCTTGGAGGAGTTCGTGGTCAACAACAAAGCCGTCTTGAGTGACGCCTTCATACTTCAAGTCTCCATGGGCTTGAATAAATTCCAAGGCAGCCAGCCCATCTAGAACCAACCCGAGACCCCAGGAGGGAGTGAGTGTGATTTAGACACCGGACACAGCCTTTGTAAACCGCGCATGGAGCAAGATACCAAGGGTGAGAACCAACAATCTTTCCAGTAAAGCCGACGAGGCTGCCAGGTAAACTTTGTGGAAAAGGCTCTGCCGTTGTCCAGTAGCCCCTGGAGGAATAACACGATGTTCCCCAGCTTGAAATGGAGCAACACCAAATTCCTCTCCTCAGACCAAGACTCAAACGCACCAACTCGGGTCATCCAGAGACTTAGTAGAAGGTGCTAGCACTGAATAGAGGCGAACACACCGGGGTGTAACGCTCAGTGGTTAGCCCCTACCTTTCAGGGGCCAGGCCGATACACATCACTTCTGTGCGTCCTGGTGCTGAATCTCGACATTAGCCTCGACAGTAAGATGGGTGCAGCGAGTAGTAATATCAGCGACAGACTTTGTGACCTCACTCGGGCCAGCACTGCCTGAATCAGAGCTTGTCAGCAGGCTTCTCGTCTGTTAGTGTCTACGTCCAGAGGAGCACCTGTTTCACACAGAGAGAGAAAGAGGCGACACTGGAAACTGGCCATGAAGGCATCTGTCATCACTACATGGCCCAATAGGGTGCTTGGCGGGAGCAGCACTCTGTCCCACCATGCCGCCAGAGCCAAAACGCTGAAGTTAGTGACGCTCGGGGATGAACCCGGCCTCCTTGCAGGGTATAATACTTGGTACAATACTAGTATTGGAAAGCCTGCATGTGGAGGAGACAAAGCGGGACTACTGTTGCCTCATAGAGGCCATGAGCCCCAATGGACGCAGGCGCATCCTGACCAAAACTTGTACGCCCTGGCGATAACCAATCAGACACTTGTAAAAGGTCCGGGCATGGTCTTGGGAGAGAAAGGTGGAGGTCAGAACTGAGAGGATGGTTATTCCTGGGAACGTGATTCGCTGTGAGGGAAACAGGCAGCTCTTTTTAGGGTTCATCACTCAAGTCAATGTGAAGCTCTTGCCTTTAACTAGTTAAGGAACTTTACTTACTTTTCGTGTTTCTCAAGCCCTTTACAGTTGTTAACTTTTTACCCAGTCACAAGGGAAGATCTGTGGCCTCATTTATGAAAAGGTTGCATACAGGCAAAACAGTGCGAACTCACACACCGCACCAATTTCCCTTTGATAAATCACAATCCACTTTATATTCGGTACACCTGAGCCTTCGTTTTCTCCCACCATTTTAACTTTCACAGTTGCATATAAATAGTCAGTGAAATTGCTGTAATTCATATTAATTTATGCTGCCTGACCAATTGCCCAACACCTTCGTTTGTAGTTATTTTCTTGCAGAGTGGTTCTGTTGGTAGTTTTTTGCAGCAGCGCTTTGGTTGCGTCCCAATACCCATACTAGCATACAATAAGGTTAGACAGACAATTATATGCGATGTCTTCATAAATAGTATGTCAAATGTAAGTCAAAAATACCAGGATGTTTTGACACACCCGGTTACATTTTACAGTGTCCTAAGAAGCACACATTTCTGGCTTTTCTGACCCACAAGGCAGTGCTAAGCCGTGGTGACGTCACATCGAATGAAGCACCACAACGCCTGAACTCACATCAATGAAGCACCACCTAATAAAAAAAAAATTGCGCTACATTCTGTTATGGATGTCATGACGAAGTAGTATCTCCCAATTGTATGCTTACTTTATGCAAAAGTCTGCACTTTGTAAGGACAGCTGCAGTACCCACAAAAAATAGGTTATAGTACGCTATTTTAGATGCAGCACAAGTTTAGTGCTGCAGACATTAATTGCTATCCCATGTCTGCCGGTCTATTCCCTCCGGTCAGCTGTTTACTGAGATATTGATGACAGATAGTGTGGATCCTCAAAGCTCGATGTCTTCCATAGCTCGCTCACATCTCCCACTCTCTTGCTCTCGCTCTCGCTCGCACTGTCTATTCAGCATCCTTTTCTTCTGCATTTTATTGTCTGTGATGTGTATGTCTCTGATGAACCAAATGAAACTGCTCAATGCATTGCAGAGGCCCTGAGAGCCAGGTTGTAACATGCATACCAAATGTTCTGAATTGGAACCTGCCTGAACTTGCTCGATTGATTGATGCAAGCTCCCAATGAAACATGTGCACACCACACACACTCACACAATACACTTGCATGCACAACACACTGCTATAAAATTTCAAATTACTTATTTAATTTTGGAACACCAGTATTAACATTAATAAAAAAAATGGCAGATTTGTTGAACAGTAGCTGTGTAGAGACAAACCAGAATATGCAAAGCCAACATATCTAATTTCCTATGGGGTCTATCTTCCTTTAATGTTGAATATGCCAAAGTTAGAATCAGGATAGACCAGGTCTAAGATGTAAAAAAAAAAAAGTACATGGATCTATTTTAGGAATGATTTATTTGCAGTCCATTTAGATCTGTGCTTTGTTGAGAAATCAATTGGAGATTGCACTTTTAAGAAGGTGGTATCTCTCATCAAATAAAAATCATTTTAAATGATAAGATAATTTCAAATAGAGAACATACAGTAAATTCAATGATTTGGATTAGACTACTATATTTGAAAGAACCGGCTCAATGAAATGAATCGAGCAGTAGTGTAGGCTACACCGATGATGATTTCTAGAATTTTTTATAACGTGCCGACTCCAGTGGTTCATTGAACAGTCCGAGGCGATGTTGGTTTCACTTTAAGACTGACAATTAGCTCTTGCTGTAGCTTTAGGAATCGCCATTGTTGGGTTCAACACAGTGATGAGTAGTGTAGACTGGGGCGTCCGTTGTTAAAAGGCTGTCTTTAGGAAATACATCGAGGTGCAAAACCGCGGAGTTTTATGTGAATATTGTAATAATCTTTTGTCATCAGTGGCGTTCTGCTCCGGAAACTGAGACTACACGGCGCGTAGAGACACACCTGCTTTACTAAATAGTCTCAACCCAGCCACGTTCGATTGGAAATTCAAACATTATACCTTTTTAGGTGAACTAGATGACTGTTTTTATAAAAATAAATCAGCAATTCAAGTCGGGTTTATTTCATGGGGATGTGTTCAAGGCAAGAGAGAATACAAAAAGACGTCGACATCGTTATTCAAAGGTGCAAGGCAGAAAAAGACTGCCTTTTCTCTGGTGAGTTTTAACATCTTACACAACATGACACAAACATTGCAGTTACACGTATTACCAATCGTTGGCTCTGGGCAGAACACTGGGGGATTCACATATTTTTCTCAAAAAATAGACTGTACAGTTAGAGGGAGAAACCCAAAGGCCTATAAAGGCCTTGACACACAGTTGATGAAATGTAGTTGTTAATTTTTTGTTTTACCAAATACTGTATTCACAATAACTTGAATATGCTCGTTATGCCGACACTTAGAGAACATGTCTGATTGATATCAAGTAGTAGGGTTGCCCACAAGGTTAACTACAGCTATGAGTGCTAAAATATTTTTTATTCTTTGTAAGGACTACTGTGTTCTGTAGGCTATTGTCTTTTAAATCTGATTGTGGAAGTTGTTTTCTGCCTTTAATGCACATTTATGCTGTGTGGGAACCCCTTGTAATGTTGCTATGGAAACTGCACTTGTTGAAAGGGACTGCACTGTTGGGCCGGTGGCCCTTCCTTCATGCCATAGTGGGTTAACTGGACGAGCATACGATTTGTTTCTAAGGAATCCCCTTGTCTTTATTTCAGACTTCAGATATACAGACGCCACGTTCACATTCACCTATTCCAAAGGATCTAAAAGGTAAAATATACCTTTTTGTCATCATATCTGAGGAATAAGAGCCATTCAATTGTCACAATCCACAAACTAACATCCTCTTTTTGTTGATTATTTAGAAATGTCTGAGTGTACCTAACGCCTCAAAACACAGGGAACGCCATTTTATAATACATGCCTTGGTTAACTGTCAGTTAATACGGTTTAAGGAGTGTAATGTCAAATCATTTAGAGTGCATTACCAGGAAACGACAGAGGCCATTAACCTATATACTGTGACAAAATAACCCTTTCTATTATTTATACCTTTAGTTTGATTACACCCCTTACAGGTTTCATCAGATGCATTACTAGAACGATTCATTTCAATTGTCATCATTATACAAGCATCTCGCACATACCATTTTTAAACTATTTCAATTCACAAATTAAAATGTTCCAGATTTGGATGACAAATGAAAAAGCCTGGATTAGAGCAATAACCTACAGCGGCGTTTCCCAACCTTTTCCAACCATCAGCACACTGGCACAAGCATTTTTGATTTGTGGCACTCCCCAGATGTAAAACTGAATCAAGCTTAATACAAATGTTTCCCAAATGTGACTTTTCCCAAAATGTCACGGCACACCAGTTGGGAAACGCTGACCTATAGGTCTAGAGTAATTAGTGTTAGATGCCCCATAATACTTAGCCAGATGATCTAAAGTGATGCCCGCACACCCTTTGGTAGTTTCAGGCTAAATAAACACCATCTAGTTCTAGGCTGAGGTAAAGAAAGCTGAGAAGTAAAAAATTCAGCACTCATGTTCCTCTTGTCTTTTTGCATGGCACATTGTCTCAGTTCAATAGTTTGTTCTATTGCTCTATATACTGTCCATTTTGACACAATGGAATTGTTATGCATGTCTTTATGCTGTGACTATCGATATGCGTATTTTATATAAACACTACATAATGGTGTTCTGAAAGGGCCGGTTTCTTTTTAGGGCCGTTTAGTCCGTCAAGGGAACGTTGTTCTAGACTACTGGGTGTGCCAGAAAGCTCCTTGACAACTTTCTCGTTCGGCACTAATTAGTCCTTGAGGTGGAATTGCTTCTCGAATGCTACTGTAATGATAGATATGCAAATTTCAAATGAGGTGTTTGGGAAGTGCAACCGCTGCCCACTGACTGGACCTGCACCGTTTATAGATAAGACCGTTCCCCACACGACTGTCTGTCTGACCAATGCAGTGGACAGATATTGCCTTCAGTCTTCTCTTTTTACTTAGAGGGAGCTTTGGACCTAAGCTGAATTTTTGCTAGGCATTCGTAAGTCGTTGCCACCTGGAGTCAACGCGAGGCTTACTTCCTGCCAGGACCAGGGTTGGCACTTTTGTGTGAATCCTGAATGATTCACATGTTGTCTTTGTGTTTGTGGCCTCTCATTGTTCTAGAACACTGCATGTAATAGAACTCCGGGTAACCGAACACCCTGGAAATACTCCTTTTACCAGCCGTGACTTTACATCATAATGTAGGATAGGAGGTTTCATCTTATCATAGGTATGATAAGGCCATGGACCCCACAAACCTAGAGAATTAGGTACGGCGAGCGTCGTGGGGAATCGTCGCCGAAACGTATGGCATCTTGTCTCAAGGAAACATGGTGAGATTATGGCGTTCACAGGACGCTATCGGGGGTGCAACTAGAATTTCAAGCTTAAAAAGAGACTGATACAATCTATGACGTGGGCACTGCAGAATAAGTGCGTGTGTAGCATGGCATAGTTTTTTTTTTTTTTGGGGTGTTGTTCAGTAATTATTCAATCATTAAATATACAAATAACATTTACAGATTTGATCTGTGGAACGAGTGAGCTTGCTTTGGACTTAAAATAGGAGAATTCCTCGTGTTCTAATTAATTCGTTTCGACTTCCATATCCATCCTTTTGGACACTCCATTCAGTTGCTGGGACCCAGGTATTCACAGAGAGGGCTGCGTAAAACATTAAAATGATTCAGTTGAAAAAGGTAGTTTTACAGTTTGACACAGCAACATGGGGATAAGGATTGTAAGAGTCGCAAAGAGAACACTTTAGAAAATGTGAAACTTGGTAACTGGTTCAGTATGGTATTTAGGCTGAAGGACATGGGTCAGCAGTATCAAATGCCAACAAATGTCCGGTGATCTCTCAAGGGTGTAACACAGAGATACTTATTGTTATTGTTTTCGCTGCAAACAAGTGACAGCTTAGTCCAAGGCCATAGGGTGTTTCTCACTGTAAGGTTTTGTTTAGCCTGAAAGGGAAGTTGCTCATTTCCGGCATCAAGTTGTTGCAGAGTGCTGTAAGTAGAGCAACAAACGAACCAAATTGAATGTGAAAATGAAAGAACCAGGTTTTATGAGCTGTTCTCACGACAAATGCTCAATCGATTCAAAGTTCAATGTTTTCTCAGTTACAGTGAATTCATTGAAACAAAAAATACTGAACTTAACAAACCTAACTTCAAACTCAGTGTCTCTTTTCTTGACCAACATCATCAGTCTAAAAAAAATACCCAATACCTCAGAAAACAAATATAATCAATTTCAGAACTACAGCAAAGGGCCTTGAAAATAAGTGAATATACATCAAGCCTTATTTTCTTCACATGTTGTAGACATTTAACAAAACACATCTGGAATGTCGTTTTCAGGTCAAGTTTCGGCCATGTTCATAACACCAAAAAGGAAGGCATTTTGCAGTTTAGACTCAAAACTTGCATCTGTGATTTTCTATTATTTTTCCTAATCCTAACTCTCAGTGTGACGATAACTTAGGGAGGTATAGATATAGGCGATTCATTGCGAGGCTAAACCTTCAATCCTGGAAACTTTAAGAGGAAATATGAAATATGTGTAGTGGCGCTAACCTCTAGTCAAATTCTCAAATGTATTTTGGCCATCGGCTACCATTGAAGCAGTTTGTTGACAATCACACAGCTGGACTTTTCTCCACGGGCTCATGTTTAAAACTAGCTAGCAAGGATGCACATGCGCTAGTGTAATCTCCGGTAGATGGACTAGTTCAATTTAAAAATGAGCCACATCATCCCTGCAAATGACAACTCTTGTGAGATAGTTGACAGAAAGTAACCACTTCATCTGTCAAATGGAAGCAGCTTGTTTTTGAAAAATCTGACAGCACACAGAGCCAGAGTCACTGTGTCAGCTGTGGCTTTCGTGAGGTCAAGGGCAGTCAGTCCAGCTCCCTGGCCTAGATTTTTCCTCAGATGACCCAAACTGTACAACCTGGTTAGAGGCAGGGTGGAGAAGGCCCAAAATATTGTTCATATTTGTCCTCCACAACAGAAATGTTTTCCGGTTGAACTCACAATGTATTCTGTCAAGTGTACGTCCAGTTACACCAGTTCAGTCTGGAGGAATGGACTAACTTGTGAAAAAAATGTCCAAAGCGCTTTCCCCAAATAAAACTATTTGAAGGCAATGCCAACATCTGACAAGCTGGGAATGCGATAAAAGAAATAAAATAGATTAAATCAAATTAACAGGATATAATTATCTATAAAGGTCGAGTATGTAAAGGCCCTAAATTCTCGGAGCCAGGATTCTTCTAAAAAACAACTGCAATGGTTGTGGCTTGTTGCTCAGGAACAACAAACTTGACAAACTGCATGATTTTGCCTGGTAATATCTGTACAGTTGTGTCACAGTACTACTGATTAAAACAGGGTATGCTGTGGGCAATAAAAATGTGACTAGACCAGGATGATATTGATATGGCTTTAGCTAGAGTTTGTTTTCTTACTAATACAAACGATTATAAACCCTGTTATATGTTTATAATAATTAATAACCCCTCACTAAAATCCACTTTCGTCTTTCAACTTATTTAGACCTATTTGAGTGAACGTTATTTGAAATCTGAACTCCAATGTAGTTGTATTGCCACAACCGAATTGCTATTGCACCAGCCCCTCATATAATAATGTTTTCTTTTTTTTTTATTTCTTTTTTATTTAGAGACACCTGAATAGCCAGAAGTGTAGTTACGCTTAGAGCAGATGACTGTTTTTGATCTGCTGTGCTAACGTTTTGGCAACACTGTGCTATTCAGACTACACTAAAAATGATCCAAGAATCTGTGTCAAATGTTGGCTGCACCGCGTTTGCCTGTAACTCGTGGAGGTGCCGTGCAGAGAGGGCTCCTGAAGGTCCACTGTGAGTAGAAAGGTCAGGGGAAAAGCCCTGAGGGCGTCCCCGTCTCTTTCTCCAAGCTGATCCGCTATTGATTTGTTGTCACTCCAAGCTGCCTAGTTCGGTTCTCCAGAAATGAAATTCAGTCTTTAGATTTAGAAGTTTAGATTTAAGGACACACCCGCACATGCCGACACGGATCCATAACACACACACACACACACACACACACACACATGTGTGTGTCATGCTCAGTCGAGAAACTAACCACCCTTCACTTACCGCACAACGTAAAGGTGTGTGCGCTCAGCCTCAAGAGCAGAAGATGAATTGCAGTGCTAGTGTAGCTTATTGGTTGGACTCTCAGGCAAAGTGAATGTCTTTACAATCCTTAATGCGTACACGGTATCTTTCAGTTACGTATGCCCTCGATATAAAACTCTTTTTGAATGGACTGCAAAGTGAAAGTTCATAGCACGGTTATAATACATTGCACTAGCTTCCTTTGTCTTTATGTTCTTAGTTTATAGCATAGTTATAATGCATTGTACTAGCTTCCTTTGTGTTTACGTTCTTAGTTTATAGCACAGTTATACTGCATTGTACGAGCTTCCTTTGTCTTTACGTTCTTAGTTTATAGCATGGTTATTCTGCATTGTACTAGCTTCCTTTGTCTTTACTTTCTTAGTTTATAGCACAGTTATAATGCATTGTACTAGCTTTTTTTGTCTTTACGTTCTTAGTTTATAGCACAGTTATACTGCGTTGTACTATCTTTCTTTGTCTTTACATTCTTAGTTTATTGCACGGTTATACTGCATTGTACTAGCTTCCTTTGTCTTTACGTTCTTTGTTTATCGCACGGTTCTACAGCATTGCGCTAGTTGCCTTTGGCTCCAGTTTCTCGGTTTGTGTGTCCGATGTAATGTCCTTATTTGTGCTGAAAATACATACAATACTATTCAAATAATGTTCACCAACAGCTTTACATTTTTTTGTTTAAAAAACAATAATTGAGCAGGTAATTCAGGGTTATAAGACTGTGTCTCGGTAAATCGGAAGCCTGTTTGTTCAGTGGTTGCGGTACTGTTCCACACAGGGTACCACACAGAGTGCAGTGTGGACAACAGTGCAGTTGTCAGGAGTGCTGCCTACAGTCCGTCCCCCACATAGTACATGCCAACTTGGTGCAACCTGCAATTTGTCACTGAACTGAGGTAGGCGGTGGTATGCCTGCTTTGCAAATGAGAACGAACATGCTTTGCTGGACTCTCAATGTTGCCCAATAAACACCACCGTTGTGTTTTAGATGCGGGCTTTCATGGTCTTTCTTCTGGTCATTTCTAAAACCTGCTGGCCTAAGCATACTAAAAGCACATAGTCTGTATAAGCTGCTGTAAAGATTCAGCAGAAAGTGTATCAACAGTGAATTGTAAGTCTTGAATTGTATGTCCACGTGAATTATTCTTGTGAGTGCTGCTATACGATCTGATCTCAAGCCTACTGAGGTTATCCCTGCCTAGTTCCATAAACAAACACCTCTGCTTTTCCCTGGAATAGGAATACACAAGTCTGGCTGCAATTAGATAATATGAATTGCAGCGGTTGGTGTTCTTCCATTTGAGACTGAGCCTGTGGTTTTCAATTGACGGTTTTATTTGTTGTGAAGCTCTATCAACCTATTGAAGCTTCACTGCCACTCCTTACTGTGCTGCTTGTTTAAAAACTATCCACAAAAAAAACGTTCCCTGTAAACCGTAAACTAGAAGGTTGCAGTCAGGAGCATTGGGCGGACCATGCTTCCTAAAGGAATGATGAGGAACTCCTCCTCATGAGGAACTCCACACCAAGAGTTGGTTTCCAATAGGTAAACAATTGAGTCAAGCACCATAAAATGTGACAGATGTTTATTTAGGGATTGGGCAAACTGAGTCTGAACATGTTACATGGGCACAATTTATTATGAAGTAAAGAAAACCAGGAAAAACATCTTGTCTCGTAAAAAACCATCTGTATGTCTACCACTTACTGAAGTTTAGAAACCAACGTAGCTCTTGGTACACCTCACCTCAAAGCTGCCACCGCACAGTTGCTACGTTGAGTTGACTTTGCATCAACCCTCCAGCTGTTTCTCCTTTCTTTTTCTGAGGGTGGGGAGAAGAAAGGGGCGATGTCTGCAGATCAGCTCAATGGAGATGTCTACCGAGTGAAAGCAGCTTCAGCTTGGCTGCCAACGTGCTAAGCCAATCAGGAACTGTGCTGTGCTCTATTGCCATGATCGCTTGAGCATAAACAGCTGTACTGCTTTAGATGGGGGAATTATATCGTGTTAACAGGGCACCCACTGAGTCTGTGTTTTCTTCCTCTGTAGGGTGTCCTATTCTGTGCATGTCTCTGATGATTATCCAGGTAAGACCCACTGCTCGGTTTTATTGTTTACAATGGAATGCAGGAGGCACGTTATGTTATTTCCTACTCTGCTCCCCTTCATAATACTTGCTGATAAGGGGCCACTGTGCACTGTTTTTGTGTGTATACAGAAGAGAAAATGTATTTAGTAGAAATAAATGCATATAAAACATCCTCTTTAGTTGATTCGTTAATTAAATGCACTATAGTATGAATGGAACAGCCCAGCATGAACGTGGTGTTGGTTTGAATGGGTTATTTCTTAGGATGTGCTGTCCATTAAGAGAACCTCCCGTTGTCAATGCAAGTCTCTCAAAATGGAGATGGAATCAAGGCCGTACTTCGATTTAGACAGTCTTGTGCAATGGATAATTTCAATCTATGACAGAAAATAACCAATTAATGAAGGAGAGATCATGAAAAGATCAAGTACAATTTCATTGATGACTACAATTGTAGGTAGAGTATGTACACAAGAGAAATTACGCCAGCGAGTTCACGCTAATGATAGAGTAAGCTCTGCAGAGTTGACAAGGTCGAAACGAGTATATTGTTCTAGGATAAACAAGCGTTCTGTGGGTCAAGGTGAAACGGAGAGAACGTGATCAGCATGAATAAGGATACGTACATAGGACAGGCAGACCTCATGCTACGTTATGAATAAGACATGAAACTTCCGTTTTCGGTGTCTTCAAAAGGCACACACTGTCTATTTAGGCTTCCCTCTCACCTTTCTCCCACATTGGAAGAAGAGCTCAGTCTTGAACATCCAATAGGGTGCCAACTTTTCCCTTACACTTGCGGTCCTGGTTTATACATTTGTAAGAATATTTTTTATGACAGATTACCAAAAATAATTACATTAATAATGATTATTTTTGACATCTGTTTTCAGACCAATTCGACCAAAGGGATGCACATAAGATGTAACAAAATGTGCACATTTCACTTCAGATGTATCATAGCTTTTAATAACCCTGTCCTATTAGTGCTCAGAGTGGAGTCAATTGCAAAAAGGGATGGATATCCTCTTTGTTCATTCAACGATGTTACAAAGGCCGAAACATGTAGACCTGAAACAGTAGACTTAGCAAACGCCTGGTTGGCACGTTCATAAGTGTAAGTTGTAGGAATACCTTATGGTATGCCACTATAATAAACTTGGAGTTTGACAAACTATAGACAAGTGGTAGATATTGAAACAGTAGAAGCGATTAGAAGTCACGTTAAAACGTATAACGTAGTAAAGGTTAGAGGTCAAGGCAGGAAACACAATTATAACTATAATATCTACAGAACACACCTGTACTAAATCACGCTTTAAAATCACACATTAGAGTTCGTTAGAATAGAATAAAATATGTATTTATTGGAACAGACGTTTTGATACAGGTATTGTGAGACGTGGAATCAGTTTTTGTTGAATCCAGGGCGTTTTAAATCTGGGCTTATGAATCCTAATTTTACAAAATATTTGGGAAGAGCTTTTTCCACTAATGTTTGTGTTTTTGCATGATTCTATCTATCTATTGATTATTAAACACACACACACACGCACATTGCTGGGGCATTTCTATTCAAATCTTTGTTTGTTTTACTCTTTAGACAACACATACGTATCGAACTCAGACAATGACGATGACGTTTTAGTCACAAGGGATCCAATTCCTGCCATTTTTCATAGAATTGTTTCTGGTAAGTTGTTTCTCCTAAGTACTGCATTCTGTACACTGCCTACTAATGTTTCCAAATAATTAGTTTGCATTTGATGCTAATGTTTGCTCAGTGGCTGCTCCTCCGTTGCTTCAGTGTGTTTGTGTTGTGTGGTTCACTGTTATCCTTTGCAGCAGGAGTTTGAGTTGTGTCTTATGCCAGCTCAATAGTGCAATTAGTCTCCAAAGAGTTGCTAAAAAATATTACCTTGTGTAGTACAGTTTTACAGAAACAGATTTTTTTTGGTGTACCCAATCAACTTTCTTTACTTGTGTAAAATCTGCTGATTTATTAAGTTTTAAGGCAGTCGTCTGAGTAGACAATTTGCCATTAAAATGAGAAATTCATAAGCATGCTATTAATACCCTGTCTCTGCAGCAACAAAGCCAAATGCCGCTCTATGTCCTGCCTCACATTTTGTGTACCTGTTGTCTTTTCTGGGAAATAATAAGCAACTTGAACAATCCCCAAAGGCGGCCTGGCTGCTTAATGGTTGCATATTGACTTATCCGCTCATTACGTGCTGTCTGCAGAGATTAGGCTACATAACGATGTTCCCAGCTGCCTGTCAATCAAGACCAAGCTTCAGCTAGACAAAAATCAGGTAAGAATTACACTACGGATTTAGAGCAGTTCAACTCGGAAAGCTATATTCCGGTTGTGATTGCATGAAGGAATCGTCACGCTTTGACATGGTAAACTGAACCTAACAGAGTTGTGAATAGCATGCATTGTTACTGCGACTTCAGGTAAAGACGCAGTGCAGTATAGTTCACTTGCAAATATTGACGTATGAGAATATTAACCTACTCCAAATATATGAAGATTGGGCGTTGATCGTCTACTTCCGTGTTCTCTTGTGTTAAGTGTCACTATGCCATAGAGGAGGATTCTGAGGGGGACAATGACTCTGAAGAGTTCTACTATGGAGGTCAGGTAAGAGATCAACCGGACTCAACATGGCAGGCATCACTGCCAGGCCAAACCAAACAGTCTACTCTACCTGTGTTTGGCCATGAACTAGGAAACCCAAAGACGGGTACGGCAAAGCAACGTTTTTATCTGTGACAAGATATTCAACTCGGTGTGCCGCAAGCGAATGCAATCGAGCTGTCGGTCCAAGAGAACACAGAAATGTTCACTGCCACTGTTTTAGCAGGTGTAGCGAGGCCAGGCCCCCACCCCTCAGCACTGTTTGCGTTCACACCGCCAACTCAGAACCCGCCTGTCAGTGCTGCTGACCAGGTGAATCTTAGTTGAATGGGTGAGCCTCTGCTCCGGGTCTGGATATGATTCATACAGCTTACCACGCTTCGCTTAGAATCATCACAAACTACAGAGTCACGACTCGACACTTTGAGCTTTTCTACCGGGTAGCGCTGCTTGTTCTGGCAACCGGCAGCAAAATGTTGGGTGAGCAATTTCCGTGCAAATTGGTTGCCGTGGTATCGCCCAGACCGACTGTTGTGAGCAATGGCTGTCTGTCTGTCCGTGTGTCCATTCGTTGTGTGTACTTAATTGGCAACCAGCGTGTGAAGCGAGAGTCCTCAGAAAAGCGCTAAACACTTTATCCAATTAATCCTGAATTCTTTTTTATTAATCAATACCATTGCCATCGCATGACATTTGCATGCAGTCTGTACCCTGTTAATAAAAAAAAAGCTTTTAGGTGTTCTTCACACTCTGACTGGAATATTTTGCATAACGTTTGGAAAGTAAACGATTTGATTTCCCTACCTCCTCCATTCATTCTAAATTACCTGGAGGAGAATCGTTAGTGAGAAGTGCTTTAATTGACATTTTGGATATGTGGTTTGTACTGCACTTTTTATTGGGAGTGTTCGTTATGGTAATGTGGTCTGTGTCCGTTTTATAATTCTGTGCTGCTGCCTATCTTGGCTAGGACTCCCTTGCGAAATACATTTTTTTTATCTGTATCAGAGCTTTCCTGGTTAGATGGTTAGAGGTTATTATAATGTGTGCCCAGTTGTTGTTGGACAACATTCACACACGCCTCAGACGACACAATTCCTCTGGACTTACTGTCTCCTACTGTTTTTTTCTATTGGTATTGTCATCTCCTACCATAATAATATTATGAACAGTAATAGAGCGCCTCTAGGATCTCACCGGAACAATTTAAAATGGCTCTCTTTGAAAAGTTACGCTATCCAAAAATAACAGCCCAGAGACATTGAGGATATGAGCCATAGTTTTAAGATATGTCAAGCTCTCTGGGAGCTATCTCTTAGTTGTTCCCATTGGTGTACAGATTTTATTTTATTATATATATATATATATATATATACTTTATATATATTCTTGTGTGTGTGTGTGTGTGTCTGTGTATTAAACCACTTTGGCAACTGGGCACAGGACTACAGTGAAACATATTGAGTTGTTATGTTCTTGTTATCATGCATGATTCCACACTCCTCTAATGTGAAATGCGTCACGTGCCAATGAGTTTGCATACTTTTTAGGAATATCTTGAAGAGCTATTTATACAACGTCTCTGAGTCCTCGTCTGGCATCAACTCTTTTATTATTTACTAAGGTGTTGTAGGGTAAGCTCTAATTAAAGCCTAGACAGCTTGGTGTGAATTCTCAGCTGTCACACGTTTATTTTCACTCCCTGAAACCAATTTGATCACATCGCACAAAAAACTTCATGGCATGAAGTATTCTTCTCAGCTCCGGATACTTAACAAAGACAACATAATGCTAGCATGCTAGCTGAATCAAATTACATGTAACCAATAGAGTTGCCAGGAAAACCTGATTGTTTTGTCATTCTTATTACATGACAGATTTTTGTGCTCCTGTGGGTCATCTCCTTTGACCACATGGTACAGGTTGTCACATTACATAGGAAAGACAGGAAAATGTTGCACCTGGAGCCATTTTAAACAGTCTCAAAGGATGGCATGGAACAGAAAAAGCAATGCCTCTGCCAGATGTTTTTGTTTGTTTAATGGCACTATGCAAGATCAACAAGCCCCTAACGTGTAAATCTGCCCATCCGTGTCTTTGCCAGGTGAACTACGATGGTGAACTCCACAAGCATCCACAGCTGGAAGCTGACCTGGCGGCGGTCAGGGAGCTTTACGGACACCATGCCGTATCTCTCAGGTACATGGGAACGTGGGCATGGTTTGCAAAAACAAAATGGCTTCAAAACCCCCAAAAATATCGGACAATACACCTGCTTTTATGTGCTTTCACATCAAATGTAGACTAAAATGAGCCAAATATTCATATGAGCATGGCTCGGAAGATCAATTATTACCATTATCAATCCATACATATATAACGCATGTATAATTTTAGTTTACTGGAGCTGTGTTTTGATGGAGTTTTAGGGCATTCGATGTTACTTTCTATGAATGTGCCTGCTGTGCTTTTTAGGTATTCATCTGTCTGCTTGGAACAAGACCCTGCTTTTCACGGCTTTGTGGGACATTCATCTCTTTGTAGGACATTTCTCTCTCATAGGGCCTGGAGAATTGGCCCAGTTCTGCCTATTTATAAGAAATGCAGGACTAATCAGCTTGTCAACTGCTTAGAAAGTGGGATGATGGACAATGGATAGTACAGCTATGCTGATACTTGCCTCGATTGTGTCAACAATAATCAAAACAGAGGTGATGGCAGTGCATTGATTAGATTCGGGGGGGATAATGTAATAAATCCATCAAAACAGAGCCATTTTTCCAAACAGAACCACAATTTCCAACCAGCACATTTGTGAACCAGCTCAAAACAATTACAACTTATTTTAATCTTTTCTTCTTCTGCAACGTTTTCATCATGTGTTTGAGACACTGCGTAGAAAGTGATGTGTGTTGTTAAATCACAGCTGAAATTTCTTATTTTCAAAACGTATATATGCTATTAAAATGCTTTAATTAGTGCACTCTACTCTGTATTTTTAAAACTACAAACTTATCCTTCAGTAATTAAAAGCTTTGTAACACAAAATATATTCTTGAAATAAGTTTGTAGTTGGTTAATTTTAAACTAATCAAATTATGCAAAACAGCAAAATCGCCTACCACAGTTAAGCAGACGACACATTGTCTTGATCAATTTACTACCAGGTAATAGAATCACTGTGTCAGTGACAGACTCGATGTGTCAGAATTTCCTTCAGCTAAATAAGGGAAAAAACCTGAGCTAATTATCTTTGGTGCTAAAGCGGAAAGGCTAAAAGTGTGCACACCCCTTGAGTCCATGTCTCTCTAAACTATGTATCGGGTTAGAAATCTTGGCGTCATCGCTTACTCAGATCTGAATGAATAGAAACAAAGGAAACCAGGTTGAAATAGTGACACATGACAATGAAGCATGAGGAGAAGCCTTTCCTTTGACTGAAAGGTGATGAACAGCCAGTAGGTGCCTGTCCAAGGGGATGAACAACTGGTAGTTGCCTGTCTAGGGTGATTTACAACCCTCAAGAGGCTTAGTAGGGACCCCAGCTCCTGACATCTAATATAAACATTGGTTATAAAATGTGCAATGGATCATATCAAAACTCTCATGCTTATGTGCTTTACTAAAAAAGTTGTATAAAATTAATCTCTATGGCAACATGAACGTTTTAAGATGAACCTGAGACGTAACATATACGCGGAATAACAGTGCCTCTGGAAAGTATTCACAGTATTTCCCTTTTTTCACATTTTGTTATGTTACCTTATTCAAAAATGTATCATATTCATTATTTTCCTCAAAATTCTACACACAATGCACCATAGCGACAACGAGAAAAAAGCTTTTGAGATTTTTGCGAATTTATAAAAAAGAAATCACTAAGAAATCATATGAACAAGTATTCACAGCTTTTGCTCCATACTTTGTTGATTCAACTTTGGCAGCATTTACAGCCCCACATCTTTTTATTGGATGCCACAAGCTTGACACACTTATCTTTGGCCAGTTTTGCCCATTCCTCCTTGCAGCACCTCTCAAGCTCCATCAGGTTGGATGGGAAGAGTCGGTGCACAGCCATTTTCAGATCTCTCCCGAGATGTTCAATTGGGTTCAAGTCTGGACACTGGGCCATTCACAGTTGCCCCGAAGTCACTCCTTTGATATCTTGGCTGTGTGCTTCGGGTCGTTGTCCTGCTGAAAGATGAACAGTCACCCCTGGATGAGGTCAAGAGCGCTCTGCAGCAGGTTTTTATCCAGGATGTCTCTGTACATTGCTGCATTCCTCTTTTTCTCTATCCTGACAAGTCTCCCATTCCTGCCGCTAAAAAAACGTCCCCACAACATTATGCTGCCACGGCCATGCTTCACTGTAGGGATGGTATTAGCCTGGTGACGAGGAGCGCCTGGTTTCCCTCAAAGATGATGCCTGGCATTTGTGCCAAAGATTTCAATCTTTGTCTCATCAGACCAGATAATTTAGTTTTTCATGGACTGAAAGTGGGCCTTTCTCTGTGGAGTTTGCATGTTCTCCCCGTGTTAGCGTGGGTTTCCTCCGGGTACTCCGGTTTCCTCCCACAGTCCAAAAACATGCAGGTCAATTGGTGACTCTAAACTGTCCATAGGTGTGAATGTGTGTGTGAGTGGTTGTATGTCTATGTGTTCGCCCTGCGATGGATTGGCGATCTTTCCAGGGTGTACCCCGCCTCTCGCCCGAAGTCAGCTGGGATAGGCTCTAGCCCCCCCGTGACCCTGCGTAGGATAAGCGTTTCTGATAATGGGTGGATGGACTGAAGTCCATCAGGTGCGTTAAGGCAAACTCCAGACGGGCTCCCATGTGCCTTTTACCAAGGATTGGCTGCCATTTGGCCAGCCTACCATACAGACCCGATAGTTGGATCACTGCAGAGATTGTTGTCCTTCTGGAAGGTTCTCTCTCCACTGAGGAATACTGAAGCTCTGATAGAGGTACCATTGGGTTCTTGGTCAAATCTTTGACTAAAGCCCCTCTCCCCCGATTGCTCAGTTTAGATGGCTTGACAGCTTTATCAAAGAGTCTTGGTGGTTTCAAACTTCTTCCATTTTTAGAGGAAGGAAGAAGGATAAAGGCCACTGTGCTCATCTGGAACGGCAGGAATTTTCCTCTACCCAGACAACCCTGTCTTAGAGGTCCACAGGCAATTCCTTTGACTTCATTCTTTATTTGTGCTTTGACATGCACTGTCAACTATGGGACCTTATGTAGACAGGTGTGTGCCTTTCAGTAATCATGTACAATCAATTAAGCTGTAGAAATATCTCAAGGATCAACAGTGGAAACAGGATGCACCTGAGCTCAATTTTGAGCTTCACGGCAAAGGCTGTGAATACTTATGAATGTGAGATTTGCTAGTTATATATTTTGAAGAAATTATCAAAGATCTCCTCCAAACTTTTTTGATGTTGTCATTATGGTGTATTGTGTGTTTAATTGTGAGGAACAATTTGGCTAAACTTGAACTTTTACAAAGCAGGTTTAGATATACTAATTAAGGCATTGAAAATGAATTGTTCTATCATTAGATAGACGCACACCTGCTTACCAAGATGCAGGTGTGTGAAAAATGCAAACGTATAGCATGAGTGGTTGTTGAGGAGTGGCTGTAAAAAGTTACGGAGAGAAATATAACATGAAGAGGTATGCGACAGCCCAGCTGTTAATGTCCTCTGCTTTGATCCGGGATTGTTAGGAGGAGCTGTTCCAATTAGAAGATGATGTGACGCTCCGTCCTTCCCGTTCTCAGTCTGTTATCTGTTGTTGACTACGCCACTCACACATTTATATTCGTCCACTCATTTGTTGTCCTAATTTTGTCCCAGATGTTAAATTAGGAAAAAGCGTATCATTATTATTATTGCAATAGTTTCCTTGGTTCAGCTGACAACATACCTTACTACTGCATGTGATGTGCAAGCATGGGAGTAGTCAGTTTGGTGATTTAAAAAAAAGACGAATGTTTGGATTGAACCTGTTTAGAATGACATGTTGAAGAGATTCAGCAAATTATTCACATGTCATGTTT
>JAVQJS010144713.1:0-62245 GCA_036024795.1 Galaxias rostratus | reverse complement strand
TAAATTAATCCAATGTGTGACCATTGTGGCATGTATAAAGTATACATATTACATATTTTTATTTATGTTAGTACTATATTTCTGATATCCTCAATATTCTTTTTTTAATTGAGACATTTTTAAACAATTAGCTGAATCAATGTGAACCATTTATTTTGACTTGAATCTGAATTGACAGTTTTTGTGGTGTAAATGTATTCACTCTTGTCACGCAGGTTCAACACAAAAATAACTCATTAAGATTCAAAACATCCCCAAAGACTGTACAAAGCCACGGACAGAGGTACTAATCCTCTCTTTGATAGTTATGAACAGTTGACTGGGAGAGGATTGGGGCTGGGTTACTGGAAAGGAGTTGTTTTTGTGCCTTTGCCTCCAAAACAAAATCCAATGTAAACGCTAAAAACTCAAATTCTTATCAGATTACACATCCTATTCCTGTTCAAGAAATGTGCATTCAAGAATTATTGAGTCCACTCAGTTCTCTGAATTCAAATCAGACCTTAACAGTGAAGTCTTGGGTATTTTTGTGTT
Organism: Galaxias rostratus; assembly: GCA_036024795.1. Lineage (NCBI taxonomy): Eukaryota > Metazoa > Chordata > Actinopteri > Galaxiiformes > Galaxiidae > Galaxias > Galaxias rostratus. Next base: position 61,711 of record JAVQJS010144713.1, on the reverse strand, counting down.
ACCATGCGAGTTCTCACGCATTACTGGATGCTCCTTTGTAACAGTGAAACAAATTCCTTTACACCTTTCACAAAGACTTCCTACCTAAATGGACAACTGTAAATAATCAATGAAGGATCATCAAAAGATAAATGTAAGTGGTCTCTTGTAGATCTTTGTTTAATGATTAGCCAAGAGTCAACATTCCCGTTTGGACATTTTAAATAGTTGGCGTGTTTGTCGATCGGAGCCTCCCACCTCTTTCTCTCCTTTGTCATTTGGGATGCATTACAGCGCTATTGTCCCCACGCTGAATAGTCTTCCTTACACGAATCTGAATCAGAAGGGACGAAGACAAAAACAGGCCTCGGCATAATGTAAAACGTATCACACGTCGGTGGGTACAACAAAAGCGACATTGAATGTAAAATAGCATATTATTTAGGGTAATTCACTTGGTAAAGCTTAGAATGTCCCTAAACTTAACACCACCTCTTTTTTTTTTTGTACCTGTACCCTCTCTATACAATAGGGTAATTGATATTGTTTGGGAACTTACTGTTCAAATATATTGGTTTGCATACATTCCCCAAGGACCTTATCTAATGTATGGGTATGAGATTAGGTTTAGGTGGTGCAGAACACCTGTCTTCTTTACATGCTTGCTGGTGTGCATACACAAGCACGCATACACACATCAATAGGGCAAGGCCAATGTGTCCAGCACTTTTCAGTTAATGCCTTTGGAAAAGGCAAGCAGACAGGTACAAAGCCAAGGATATTAGTAATATGAACAATAATATATAACAATAATGATAGCAAGTAATATTATTATTACCAAAAATAATAATAATAATGATAATAAAACAAATCAGCAATAACAAGCATTAAAATGTATGTGTTGTGAACTCCCCTTTCTTTGTTTTCGCTAGCTGAATAGTCAGCAAACCTGTTCCAGATGCTTTGCGAGTTATAGATGGGTGCAGTTGCTCTGCCTCCAGATCAAACAAATATGGTCAGTTAAGTTCAGTCGGCCCTTTCCATTTGTAAGTGGTCGATCGCCATGTCCAAGTCATCTGCTGAATTCATAATTACTTCATCAACTGTTGGCAGGGACTGAATGCGTGAGGTTTTAACATCTCATCTACATCTTAGAGATCAATATACTTGTGCTTTGGGAGCTCTGGTGTCTCTCTCTGAATATTAGTTAATCCTATATGAATTTCAAAATGCCCAAAATAGGATGTTATAATATCCATTATGCCATACTCCAAGATGAGCACTCCAAAAGACAATATTTTAGAATGGGCTTCGGTTGAAAGATTTGGGGTTTCAAGTGGGCACAGTCCATCCCAGATGTTTTAGTGATTTAAGCCCACGACACCTCCAGAAGGCTTAACATTGAGCATTGAAGTCTTAGAACCACCCCCCTCTGTATCCGCTCTCGGCACGGCCAGATATTAAGAAAGAAAAAAAGTTGTTTATTCTGCTCCTCAGCTCAAGTGTTGTTTTATGTTACGCTTTGCACGCACGCACACACACACACACACACATACACACACACACACACACACAAACATCAATTGACCTCACTGTGAGGGTATTACATACACAATTTGACAGTCTCTGCTATCATGGTTCCAATCACAAAGTTGAACACTACATCCAAGCCTTACAGACAGTTTCTTAGTCTAAATGCTCTCATTGGCCATGTTCAATATTTTTCATTTTCTTAAGGCCGTTCACCTTCTGAGCACAGGAACAGCTGTGCTCTGTGGGGTCCCTGAGAGTCTAGGAAAAGGCAGCTGCTGCTGCAAAACACTGATATCAGTCCAATCGCGAAAGCATAGACCGTGAGGGCCTTAGATAATAACAGGTCAATGGGATCGACTGGCCCCAGCACAGCCTCGGCCCTGAACTGACTTGACTTCGGTTGTTTTCACCTCGTTCAGCGACTACTCTTGTTCGTGTTACCTGACTTCTTCTGTTTTGCCCTTTTGTTTGAGTCGTTCATTCTTTACCGGGCTACTAAGTGGGTGAGCGCCAACTGCAGTTATTGCAACATCAGTCCATCCATCCATCCATCCATCCATCCATCCATCCATCCATTTTTTATCCCATGGCAGACAGTTTGTTGTTCTCTCTGCGCCAGGTTTCCCTTACGAAACAGAACGTGTGTGCACATAACCAAGCCTGCCTCCCACCTGCATTTCTCAGTGCTTGGGTTTCCAAGGAAATCGCCATTGATCATGTCACATTATCTAACTTGCGCACAAAAGCTGTTGAATAACCGGTTTCTCCTCCACCATTGGGTAAGTCCTGACCCCTAGTCATTGTAGTGTCATTTAAGGCGGGTCCATGGTTTTGTAAGCCTTGGACAGTATAAATAGCTGCTCCACACCCTCAGGACACAATTGTTGTGCTGAACATACTCCTCCTCCTGAACATGTAAGTAGAAATTCAAGTTTGTCTTGAACTAAGAATGTAGGTTTCCTAGAGGTACTTTGGGTGTTTTGTTAGGACAGATGTGGGGTGAATGGAGTCCAAACTATAACTCATTCTAGTAATTTTTACAAAACAGCCTTGCTCTGTGGAACCCATCCCTCCCGCTCTGCAGTTGTTGACATTGTCCGTGTGTGTCTGTTTCTGGCAGGGTTTGTTTTGCAGTGTTTGTTGGCTTGGTGCTGGCGCTGACAGCTGAGGCCAGAGTCGGGTAAGGATCATAATGATTTTTTTTTGGGTTCTTTATAGGACAAGAATGATCAACTAACAGTGTTGTGATTTGATAGGAACTCCAGTGAGTCCCTCTTCTGTACTGAGACCAAAGAGTGTCTGCTGTACGATGTGGTGTGTGGGAATGGGGAATATGAGGTGAGCCTGGGGGACGTGCACACATCTTTGAATGCTGTTTCTGCCATGCATTCCCTAAGCCCTGTTGCTTCTGTTGCAGGTGCGTCATTATGACTCCGTGCAAATGGTGTCAACCGTGGAGAAATCCATGGTCATGGAGATGGGACAAATGTTAGCATTCAGAAGACTCTTCAAATACATTACCGGGGCAAACGAGGATGGTGAGAGCGCATTTCTCTGTGTGTGTGTGTGTGTGTGTGTGTGTGTGTGTGTGTGTGTGTGTGTGTTAGTGTGTGTGTGTGTGTGTGTGTGTGTGTGCGCGTGCGTGCGTGCGTGCGGGCGGGCGGGTGTGTGTGTGTGTGTGTGTGTGTGTGTGTGAGTGAGTGTTTGTGTGTGTGTGTGTGTGTGTGTGTATTTGTGTCTGTGTGCTTGTGTGTATGTGTGGGGGTGTGCGTGTGTTTAACACACAAAAAAAGAATGTGGAAGAGTGACATTTGTCGACCTTCTTTTAGGTGTAAAGATTGATATGACTTCTCCGGTGCTGATGAAAGTGGAGCAAGGAGGATCCTTCTGGGAATCCAATACCTACACCATGAGTTTTGTGTTGCCATCCAACTTTCAAATGGCTCCCCCACAACCCACTGATGACAAGGTAGGCTGTCTATTGAAATGTGCTCCAAATAAGCCATGGTCAAACATGAATAAGAAAATTAAATATGGATGTTCAAATACAAGACAAAGCAGCTTATCTGAATGACCCTGTTTTGGCTCAGGCTTTGTATAAAAAACAAAACCCTTTTGGTGTATCTGGTAACCTATTTAGCTTTGAAGTGCCTGACCTATCCTGCTCCCACACAGGTGTTTTTACATGAGTCGACGGACATGAAGGCCTACGTACGGAGCTTCGGAGGCTGGATGATGGGCATCCGGGAAAAGATGCACGCTAAAGCGCTGGCCGAAGAGCTCGACTCTGTGAAGGCCTCCTACGTCAAGGAACACCACTACGCTCTGGGTTACGACAGGTGAGCCCCGGCCCCAGCGCTCCTGAAATCTTCCCAAACAGATAAGATTGATGTGGCTATCATTCACCTGTCCATTGTTGTTTGTGTGCCAGCCCTATGAAGCTCTGGAACAGACACAACGAGGTGTGGTACGTTGCCGAGGGAGAGCCTGTGTGCTCCTTCCCCTGAGTCTGCAGCCTCCAGTTGAACCTCTTCTACACTCAAGCAATGCGCTGGGACTCCCTCGGGACAACTGGGAACATATTTCCCCATTTCCTGGATGTAGAAGAAGCTGAGTTTTAGGCTGGAAAACATTTTTAATGCAGAATCTCTATCAACAAAGAGATTTAGTCTAGAACAAGGCTTAATCTATGTCTGGAAAACTGGCACATAAAGGGTTAGTGACAAGGGTTAGAGGCATGTTGACAGTTTATTATAGTCTGATCATCTGAATCTGTGCAAAGTTTTCAAATGACATCTAGGAAGAATGGTTAATGTACTATTAAAAAATCTAAAAAACCTGATGTACTGATTGAAATTAAGGGAAACCTTTTTATATCTGTGCGACAATAGCCTTCAATAAAAGATTTTGTAAACTAACCCTGTACCGTCATTGTGCTTACTGTATCACACACATCGTAAGTGACCATTGAGACACCACAGCAGTCTTCTCTGGTGTCAGGTCCCTCCGGTACACTTTGCCTACATTTCCCATCAAGTCAAAAAGGGTTGGACCAATCAGTCATAAGCAGAAGGAAGAGGGGTTTAGAGTAATTGATTTAAATGGACATACTTTTAAGGTTTTTCATCCATTCTGTATCATTAATGGACGTATAATGTAAACTGCCAATCCATAGGATGTTTTAGGATTTCTCCACCAGATGACAGCATATCAATGCAAAACCTTTGTCGAGCTATTCAGATTGTCGACACGACTTCTTAAAGTCTCGATTAGTTATGGAAGTTTTGGTTCATGTTATCAACATGTGTATTCAGGAACCGGTTGTAAATATAGTACATAGATATGTATGAATGCTTCAAATGTATTTCCGTAGGTTTCAATTTATCCAGTCAATTTATCAAAGTCACAAGGAAATTATTCAAAAAGGAGTAGGGTGGAACACATCTGCGATAATATGTGTTAAACATCGGAAAATGTATGAGGAAGCGCAAGCTAAAGAACAATGTAAACATTTCAATTCCCCCAGTTCATTGATGAGTTGATGTGATAGCCAAACACCCTTGGACTGCCTTATCTCTTTGACGTCAGAATGAGGCTGTGATCGAGGCTACCTGACAGTGCTGTAGACTGTTGATTGGTGTTTTGTAATCGGTTCCCACCACAAAGCACTGGAGACCTGGAATGGCAGGCCACCATTAGTTTTTGATAAGGAGGCCCATTAAATTATATAATGTAATAACTGTTAATATGGATTTGTGTAAAAAAGATTATATTGATTCCTATGTTATTATTTAGTGTAACAGACATACCTTGTGGTATTTGTAAACATGTGAAATTCATATTCATATTTTATCCACGGTGTGTTTGATAAGTTGTGCTCAGTGATTCATTACTGTGGCCATAGAGTTTTGGTGAACAACTCTCTTGTGGCCTCTTATCTAATCAGTGTTGCTCTAGGACGGCTGGTTGTTACTCTATAGATGGCTGTTCCTCTGTGATTTTCACAGCAGCCTCCCCACAGAATTCCAGCAGATGACTGTTGCTCCTGGTGGGGCTGAGCGTGCTAGGAGTGCCAGTCAGTCCGTAAACGGGGTTTATGACCCCTAACATGGAGCAAAGTCCGCCTGTGGTCCTCGGCCCGGCATCAGTCCACGGGGGCCGCCTGCCAGTCACTCTGTGCCTCTCTCTCCGTCTGGGCTCCGACTCCCCTCTGGCTATGAGAGTTTAACGCTGGTCCCAGAATGGACCTATTGGGTTATCCCCCGGAGCACCACCAGCCTCAGCTCCACCATCCTGCTGATAACCCACTGGACCTGGCCAATTTGGAGGGGTCATCCAAATGTGAGTACTCCCTGACGGATGTTCACCGTGGGGCTGTAGAGCCGAGGCGGTGTGTTTCTTTGAAAAAAAAATGCCATTGGAAAATGTATAATTTGGAAGATTAGATGGATGAATGTGTCTTTTGTTGAATACAGAAGGCTGTTGAAACAACAATATTTCCTGATTCTTTCGTCAGTTTGTGAAACACATGTCACTGGCTCAATCGGAATTACCAGTTTACCCCAACCGATGTATTGCTGGGGGTCATTTTACAACCCCATTGTTTCCACAAAAATATGCAAGGATCGCGTTGCAGATTAGTTAATCAATCCTGGCGATAAGGTGGGGTATGATGTACACTGGCGCTCTTCTACCAAGCAATAAAACTCCTCCAGCAGTCACATTATTGAGATGACCTGATAGCATTGGACCCCACGCTCTCCTGCTGTTTGACCTTGTCAGGCTTTTTAAGTCGCAACAAACTCCAAGTCACAGTCTGACCCCATTCCACTGCGCCAGGGTGGTCACGTTCAGTTTCTAATAGCGTTTTTACTGCAACTGTTTCCAAGCAGATACAATGTGGACATAACGCGGGCCCCGGGGGGACTTCTTTTGATCCTGGGGCCACGAAGGGCCATGCTCCCAATAGGACCATATCAATCGCTTTCTGTTACACTCGTCGACATTGGTTTGATTTAGCGTTTTTTATTCGAATGGTCTTGTTTGACCCACAGCCATGAAGGCCTGTGCTCCCGAGTGATCCGTGTCATTCACTCTCAGTCTGGTGAGGGAACGTTGGTTTGATTCTGTGATTTTCCATGCTTAATCAAACTTGATGTATTGTTATGTTTCCTAGACCTCGGGAAAGCATGCATTCCTTTCTGTTTGTATTTGTTATTGACAGAACTGAAATCTTAGAATCGTAGAAGACTTTTCACACTCCCAAAGCTGACTTTATTCTAAGCATAGTATACATTTATGCATAATATACTATAATAAAGCAATATAATACAAGTGATCATAATATGAAAAAGTACAAAATGCCTCCTTGAAATTCTAAGAACTGTGGGGCCTTGCAGCTGAGTTGCAGAAGGAAAAACATAGTGATATAGGCCACGTTGTCACGTCAAACCCATGATCGTGTTGGTTGTGTTCTCCAGGTCAGGAGGTGAATCCAGAGTCAGAGACCAAACCGAGGCCACAGGAGAGCTGTCCAGTCTGTGGGGACAGAGTGTCTGGGTACCACTATGGACTTCTAACATGTGAAAGCTGCAAGGTACGAGCTGATTCATTAATAGTTAGGCCCCAGGTACATACTGTCTCAGGCACTGGTCCTTTTCTGTGATGCCCTTTAATTTGCCTGTGCAAATACACAAGTATAGGTGATCGTCTCATTAACTTTCTCTGGCCCCTCCCTCTTTCTCACGCTCTCCCTCTCTCTCTCTGTCCCCCTCTGTATTTCTCTCTCTCTTGCTCCTCCATCATTGCAGGGCTTCTTCAAGCGCTCTGTTCAGAACAACAAGCACTACAACTGCGCTGAGAAGCAGAGCTGTCCCATGAACCTGTCCCAAAGGAAGCGCTGCCCTTACTGCCGCTTCCAGAAGTGCCTAGCAGTGGGCATGAAGAGAGAGGGTAAAGCCAAAGAACATGAAATGCGGACACACACACACAGGCACACGCACACACACACACACACACACACACACACACACACACACACACAAAATGCAGCTGTAAGATACAGACACAGTGGTCAAGTTTAGGTGTTACATTGTGAAGTACCTTTTTTGGTCTGTCAGAACAATTCCATTTTGTCAAAAAAAGGTTTGGGGGAAATTTTCCAAACGAAACAACAAATGTGACTCTGGAAACTTACTGTCTGTCCATTGTGACAAACCCAACCTTTTGTAGATAGTCATGTTCTGTTCTTGCCGTACGACTTATCTCTAAACTCATAAACTCTGACTAGAGCATGTGGCTATGACCCAGATAAAGCGGGCTAACGTTGTACTGTAACCTTGCTGTGAACAAACTATGACTAATTCATAGAATTAGCGAGTGTCCCTTTAGGAGAAACAGCCTTTCTTGATTATGATCGAAGTCAATTATTGACAGAGGAAAATTATAAACAGCCAAATGTTGCCGTTATTACCGTAAGTGGTGCAACTTCATAAAGCTGTTTCTGTAGATGCACTCTGGTCCCCTGTTAATTGTGATTACTTTGTTCCACCAGCTGTAAGAGCGGACCGAATGAGGGGGGGCAGGAACAAGTTTGGCCCTCTGTACCGCCGGGACAGGCAGATGAAGCAGCAGCGGATTAAAATGGAAAGTACACATTGGTCCTCTGTGCCAAGCAACCACCTTCAACCCGCGCAAAGTCACGTCCCGGTGCCACTGCATTCAGACCATTTCCACCATTCCCCAGCCTATACGTCTGGCATGGGCCAATCCGACTACCCCATGCTCCTGGAGCATACCATGAACAGAGACAGGGGGGTGCCTCCACCGGCGATGCCCTACGCTGGACTCTACCACCGGGCCGCTTACCCTGCGTACCCCCAGGAGGAGAGAGACATGGCGTTCGGATGCAGCCGGGCTCCTGCAACCCCTCCCCCACATCAGACACCCGGCCATGCGCTCACCACATTGACGGCGTCCTCACCCACCCCGTGCCTAACGCCCAGCTCCACGCCCCCTCTGACTCCCACCGCCACCTCAGGCCTGAGGTCCTCTCGCTGCCCCAGCTTCCTCACCCTCCTCCTGGAGGGGGAGCCCGACGAGAGCCAGCTCTGTGCCAAGGTGCTGGCCAGCCTGCAGAGAGAGCAGGCCAGCCGGGGGAAGCACGACTGCCTCAACACCTTCAGCATCATGTGCAAGATGGCGGACCAGACCCTGTTTGGGCTGGTGGAGTGGTCCAGGAACAGTGCTCTGTTTAAGGAGCTGAAGGTATGTGCTGCCCGCGTCTCTGTGTCTCTGTGAGAGCTCCGGTTCTACGTGTCGTTGTGTGAGTGTGCATGTATGCTAACATGTGACGTTTGCATATAACTGTATACATTTGTTTGCATATAACATGTGACGTTTGCATATACAGCAAGATAAACAAGATGTGTCTAAATACCCAAAGTGTGTGTGTGTGTGTGTGTGTGTGTGTGCGTGTGTGTTTCAGGTGGAGGGTCAGATGGCGCTGCTCCAGAGCTGCTGGAGTGAGCTGCTGGTCCTGGACCACCTCAGTAGACAGGTGGCCTATGGCAGGGAGGGCTGCATCTACCTGGTCACCGGGCAACAAGTGGGTCCTTCTAAACTATAACCATCGCTGGTGACTGATGTGATTCTTCTACTCTGCATGGGCTGATTCCAAATCGTTCACTTTTCCCCCCTCGCTCTCTCTTCTTATCTCTCACTGTGTGTGTGTGTGTGTGTGTGTGTGTGTGTGTGTGCGTGCGTGCGTGTCCCTGTGCAGATCGAGGTGTCTACAGTCCTGTCCCAGGCTGGAGCCACTCTTAGCAGCCTGGTGTCCAGGACCCAGGACCTGGTGACTAAACTCAAGGCACTCCAGCTGGACAAAGAGGAGCTAGTCTGTCTCAAATACCTGGTGCTCTTTAACCCTGGTGAGCATACACTGTTTGAGAGCTGATATCAACACGTCAAAATGACCTTGCAAATATGTCGTCCCGGTGAACTGCTTTCCTTAGCCCGGACACCAAATGCCAAACACTGACCGTGGTGCAGTCCTTCACAACCGCTAAAACACCAAATCCCATTCTTTGCACCAAATCATCAGTGGCCAACACAACAAATTAACAATTTGAGTAAGTTAGACATGATTTGCAAAACTATTCCACTTTTTTTTTTTTTACTAAACTCCAAACATATTCTTACTCTCTAAAACACAATTCACGCTGTGATGCACTAGCGTGAAAAAATAGTAAACACCGGCAGCAAACGTTTAACACAACTTCAAGACTATTGCCATCGTTTATACACAACGAGTGAAAGTGCTTCGCAACTGTTTCATACGATGAGATCAAACCGATTGGACGGAATATGTCAGGTCAACGTTGTTACCGACAACACCGCTGAATGTTGATGCCAACAATGGAGGGGAATAATCTCAGAGACAAAAGTGGGAAGAGTATGTGGACAAGGAGGAACATTAAGAGGAAGACCAAGAACAGTCATTTCAGATGAAATTTGAGCAACTGTGATAGACAGTTCGATCGTACAGGCTAACGAAATCGGTCTGTGGTGACATAGGTCAGGACAGGATCGGGCACGCCGTTTTTTTTCCTCGTTACCTTGCAAGGGGCATTGCATTGCACGTCGTGTGGACAAAGTCCTCTGGTTAGACTCAGCATAAGGATGTGATGCTGAGGCAGAATGCATCCCTCAATGACTTTGATTTAACAGTTGCATAACATTTTAGAGTGAACTGTAAATGCACTACTCGTTTACTGAAGTTTTCTTTGAGCTTATTATCTTACTGTAATCTGTTTTTTGCAAGCGCTGGATGTATATAGATATTCAACATTATTTTAAGTAGTACTTACAGTATACAATAAATTCACTGTGCTGAGTGGTGATGACTATTTTACTTTAGTTTTTGCAAAATACATTTATGAAATGCAACACAAATTAGTGGCAAATCTATAACTATGTACTCTGGATGTTGTGTCTAATGAATGATCTGAAGATAAAAAAAAATTGTCTGACTGCGTCAATGATCAGAAAGTATTGTTTAATTTTGCCAGAGGAGTTGGGGGTAATGTGAATATAGTGTGAGTATTTGTGTTTGTGTTTAAAGTTTTGAGAAAATGGGTGAAGGTTTTAAGATACAGGGTTTTAGCAACGGAAAACTGTAAAGTCACTTTGTATCTAAAGATGTGTGTTTGTGTGTATGTGTGTGTGTGTGTGTGTGTGTGTGGCGGCGCAGACGTGAAGTCCGTCCAGGACCGCCGGCAGGTGGAGCAGACCCAGGAGCGGGTGAACAGGGCACTGATGGAGCACACCCAGCAGAGCCACCCAGGACACTCGGACAAGTTCGGCCAGCTGCTCCTCCGGCTCCCCGAGGTGCGCAGCATCAGCCTCCAGGTGGAGGATTATCTGTACCAGCGCCACCTGCTGGGGGACCTGCCTTGCAACAGTCTACTCACCGAGATGCTGCACACCAAGCACAGCTGATAAGGGGAGTTGTGGCATAATGGCGTTTTGTTTTTTTAACCACGCAGCTGCACCATGACAGTACCGCAGCTGTTCTGCAATCAGCCTCTCGTTATGCCACACTGACTTGATTAGAGAGGAAGTTCCGCCTATTTCAGTTCCAGGGTCAGAGCTGACCTCATACCAGGGGAGTCGGAAGCTGGATGATCACCCATACGTTCGATCTTTTGTGTTTTCTCCTGTTCAATGCTGCTCCTCATCCAAGTAAAATTGCCTGATTTCAGGAATAGTATTAAATCATACAACAGCCTAAGTATGTCAGTATTGATCGAGATAGATGTTAGCTCCGGACAGATTTAATCTCTTATTTTAGCTTTGCCTATGTAAAGCACCCATTATCTAGACCAACAGAAACAATCAATAGCATAGAAAATAGTCTCCTTTGTCAGAATAAATTCAGCTAACAATCCATGTTGAAGTCAGGCTTATTTTTGAGGCAAGTCTCTACATGCTTCAGTGAATGTTTTTTTTCTTACCACATATCTTGAGTACATTTCTCGGTTTAGCAAATTGATATGTTGACCCACGCAAATAAACCTTGTCCGGTGGAAATCAATGCAAATTAAAAATCAATAAAAGATGAAATAAAGTGAAATAACTCAAGGAACTAACAGACCCATAAAAAGGTAATGAGAACAACAATGATAGTGACAAGGTGAATGATGGTGATTTCAAGGGGGGTTTTAATTATGGGCTCCCGCCCTCTGCGAGGCACCGGTAATCAGGATATAAATGTTAGACAAACACAGGCTGTAGAAAGAAGACACGGCGAGGAAAATAAATGGAACAAACATGTTAGACATGACTCTTATGAAATGAGTGTGTACATCACAATCTTCAACCAAGAGGAAACATAAATAATAGAAATCGGAGACTACACATCGAATGCACCGACCCAATAAATACACCCCAAGGTGACATGGGACAAAGGACAATTGCACCAAATCCAGTTAGAGTTCTACTACTACAAACCTTTTCTCTATCTCTCTCTCTCTTTTACAGATATATACACACGTTCACCAGTTTTTCTCTCAACTCATGCATACCCATCAACCGTTCTTTTGTCATTTTAATGAATGCTGTGTTATACGTTTTATTGGCAGCGGAATTTAATTCAAACAAACAATCTACTCGTTGAGGCAGTCAGTGATAAGAGACAAATAGATCTACAATAGCTGCACTAGTGCTAAAATGAAATAAAAATCCAAATAAAACAAAAAGAAAGAGGAACAGTGCCAACAGGTTATGGGAAATTAGACCACGTGAGCCAAACATAACCAACAAAGTGACCGCCCGGTTCCGAAACTCAAAAGGGTTTTCTTAACAGGAAAAAGGTATGGCCTAGTGTTCATTCGTACGAAAAGGATCAGTGGGAGACAAAGGAACTCCTTCTATCGGGAAGCATAACGTATGCGCAAAACATACGGGAAGTTACGAGTCTTATTTCAAACAGACACACGTTCTGTACGGACTACGGGGTTTAGGTCTCAAGTTCTCAGGTCTCAGACTGAGCAGTTTAGATAAACTGAAATTGACCAGACAACCTCTACTCATTCTCTCTGTGCTCACTTCTTTCCCACAAACATACACCCACTTCACCAAATGCTAAAGCAGCAGACTAGCTTATTCATAGCAGGTTCAACTTATTTGTACAAATCATTGTCAAAAATCGGCGGAATCAGCAATAAACAGCATTCATATATTAAATCAGCATTGATTATCTTTTCTTTTTCTTCACAAAACTGTATCCAGGTAACGCTAAGTAGAGTATAAAGCCCTCCTTCATTTTGTAGTATCATTCCGTATCAACATCACCATTTCATTCATAACGTAGCACTGAAATGGAATATAAAGCAGTTAAAGGAGGGGGGGGGGGTGATTCAGTCTGATATTGAGCTCCTGAAGACTGAATACATTTGTCCAGCATAAATGTTCAAATGTAGTATCAAAACAAAAACATCCAGACGTCTACAGCTGAGGGGAAGGTGGAGTCGGGTGGGGCGCTCCTTTTCCATGGGTCAGAGGCACTCGGTCCTCTCTGACAGACAGGCACAGCAGCCATTCAGCTTGTGGTATCGCCCTCCTCAAAGGGTGCCGCTTAGTCCTGACTGACCAATGAAAACACCCTCGGTGAGCGCATGTGGTCGGAGTGTGCCCTACATTCGCTCAGAGCAGTGATTTACTACTCTTTGATTTTCAGCTGAGCACTCCTATCCGAACGTAGACAAGAGAAAGAGAGAGATACAGAGCCCTGGGAGCGAAGAACATAAGGCAGAAAAAGAGGGTAAGCGAGGAAAAGACAGGAGCATAGAGGGGCTCAGGACTGCTGTGGCGTAACGTTGTAGATGCAGTTGGCAGTGGGACAGCCGGCCCTCTCACACGCTGCATGGCGTCGGTGTGGGTATGACTGCGGACGGGGAACGGCAGGGGGAAGCACGGCGAGGAGAAGGGAGGACAATACCTCATGGCAGACCTATTACATTATTTTACAATCTAGGAAGATCAGGTCGAGCTGGGGGAGGGCTGCTGGGGAGTTGGGGGGGGGCGGGATGTTTAGCTTGCGACCGGGTAGATTTGGATGGGTGTTGGGGTTCTGACTGGCCTTCTGTCACTCAACATTAACACAACATAGAGCTGGTCGGGTTCGTCTCAAAGTTTAGGCTGGCACGCTTCATCATATATCTGCCGCCCTCTACTGGTATATCCTGGTACTTCAGCAGTCGGAATATAAGTATCACCAACACTGTCCAAAAAAAAAAAAAAACCCAATGGCAGACGAACAAAGATGGGGTTTGAACTGAAGGAGAGGGGCTCAGATTAAGATTGAGATTGTCCATGCCTCGGTAGTGATGATTTTTTTTTTCTTTTCTTTTTTTTACTTTGGGGTCCCAAGTTTTTTGGGAGTCCCCGGGCGCTTCTGCCACAGGTGACCGGGGATGGTGAAGGCATCGACGCTCATCGACATGGTTTTGGACGGGATGGCAGTGAACTGCTTGCGGTCGGAGCTGTACTTGTAGATGGACTCTACCATGTGGGGGCTGATGGTGCGGGGGCCGATGCCTGCGAGCCGGACCATCTCCTCCGTCTCGGGGTTCATGGTGTACACGGCCCGGAACTGGCAGCTGGCGTCTCGGAACAAAATGAGGAAGTGATTAGCGTCGCTCTTCTCCATCTCCTGCGGAGGCGTTGGGAGAACAAGGGGAAAAGGAGGGGAAGAGAAAGCGTCAAACAGCATGTAAACATACAGGGACCGTAATGCTGGACTTTGCCACAAAGGGTGGCTGCCAATCAAAGGGTAACGACCTCTACAATCTTGTTTTTTTGCGGTTCGTTGACTTTCCCGGCCAGGCAGCAGCGGGAGATAGCGTTGTTGATGATGAACTTGTTGGACTTGAAGCTCGGCTCCTTGTACAGCTTCGGGCCTGAAACAAACATTCAGATGTCCGAAGTGAACGCCTGGGTCTTACCGCGGCGGGGGGGTTTTGACGGTAACGTGACGTGCAGGGAACATACCGGTGTACTCGGGGATTGAGGCGGGAGACGAGATGCAGGACTCGTTGTCCCAGTCCCTCTCTCCGTTCGGCGTGGCCATTCTCCCGGGTGACATCAGCCTCGAGGGAGAGTGAGAGCGGCTGCAGGGGGAAAAGAGCAGTTGAGATGTCATTGAATTGCTCTCCCTTTATAATTCCACGTCTGACCGCAGCAACGTGCTGTTGTTGTCAAACAATTCAGTCGCTGACGCAGAGTTGTTTTCATATAAGCAATTGTAACTAACAAGTAATTTGCTTTTCTGCTAGTGGAGAAAAAAAAACTAAACACTAGTTAAATATAAAAACAATTGTTTGCAGGTAGCTCCAAAACACTCATTTAAAATCTCACGAGGGACCCGCTAAAGCCATGCGTGCAACAAACATGTCACAGGAAACCTGAGTGATTACCATGCTGAAGCTGACAGCATTGGAGTAATCCCCAAGTAACAGGACTAACTACCAGTTCAATAAACCTGCACGTCATTGCTCATGCACGGCAGGTTACCTGGGAGACTTCCTGACTGTCAAGTTGCCGCTGTCGTTGGCCATGGAGGACAGGTTCATGGTGGAGTGAGAGTAGACTTTGTTCAGCCTGGACCCTGTGGGGACGGACAGAAGGACAGACGACAAAAGAAAGACAGAAGGGAAGAATAAGTGTGAAAATCCACAACTGCACTAGATTATAATGGAAATACTTACTGTAGATAACACTGCTACAACTACTGATATATAATAAATGCTACCACTGCTGACCCATTAAGCCCTTGGCGGGGCTGCGCGAGAGGCTGGAGTCGTCCCTGAACATGGTCTTGGGCCTCTGCTTCTTGACCCCGCGCACCGTGGTGGGTTTCTGCCGCAGCACCTTGTCCAGGTCCTCCATGATCTTCAGCTGGTGCCTCCTCTCGTACTCCTGCTTGGTGAAGTCCCCCCGGCGCTGGGGGGTGCCCTCGGGGGGCGGGGTGCGGGGCGTCCCCGGGGTCTGGGGCCGCTCCTCCTCAGCCCAGCCTTCGATCGTCATCCACTGGGGCCTGCTACAGGAAGACCATGGCACATTGAACCTTGATGATGGCTAATCCTGTTGGTTTTGTCACACAGAGAGGGGGGTGGGAGGGGGGAGTAACGTTCCACCTACTTGGCCTCTTTTTCCTTCTCCTGCTCCAGTTTGCGTTTCTTCATCTCTTCGGCCCTCTTTTGTTGTTTCTCTAGGAGGGCTGCTCTTCTGTGGGCCATCTCGTCGTCCGGGCGCACCTTGTCATCCTGTCGAGGAACACACACACACACGCACACGCACACACACACACACACACACACACACACACACACACACACACACACACACACACACACACAACAGTTGGTTGTAGAATGTTCGAAAGCATGTAAAAAAAAAAAAAAAGCTCTGGACCAAAGAGATGGCCGTCGACCCACCTTGAAGAAGAATCCCACCCCCGCCCTGGTCTCCGGCTCGGTGACGTCGCTCATGGAGTCGGAGAACATGTCGGGCTCCTGGTCGTCGTCCCCCTCGCCGTCGCCGCACAGCGCCGACAGGGAGACCTCGATCAGGCTGCTGCGCTTGCCGTTGAGCGCGGCGGCGGGCACGTCGCTCTCGAAGGAGCACTCCGAGGGTGCCCCCGAGCTGCTGCCCCCGGCTGGCGGACGCTCCCGCCTCGACGAGGGCCCGGCCTCCAGGTCCATGCTGAAGATGCTGCTGCCGTCGTCCGAGGCCGTGTCCTCCGCAGGGGGGCGGTGGCCGTGGGCGGAGTCGGGGACCGGGGACGCTCCGTCCGGGCGCTGCTCGTCGGCGCCGGAAGGGGAGCCGATGTTGAAGGAGGAGGAGTTCTGGTCGCGGAACTGCCACGGGGAGACGCGGCGCAGGTGGGGGATGCGGTCCACGTTCTGGTGGGGGGTGAGGATGCGCGACAGGGCCGGCGCCTTGATGTCCAGCGGCCGCGCCTGGTGCCTCGGGCTCTTTGGGGGCACCGACTGCGCCCTGCGTTGCACCACCCTGGGCGACTTGGGGGGAGTGTCGTGGCTTGTGACTTTGCGAGATGGTGAGGGGGAGGAGGAGGCGGAGTTCAGGTCTCTGTTGGGCCCTCTGGACAGGCGGGCCGGGGTGGAGGCTGGGGTGGAGGTTTTGGGACTGGGTGGGATCACCCAGGACTGCTGGCCGGCAACCGGAGCCTTCTTCCGGATGAGCTGGTGCTGCTGGTCAGCCAGGCGTTGCATGTCGCTCTGCAGGGAGCTCAGCGCCGCGTTCAGCTTGGACACGGCGTTGTTGTAGTCCCCGAGCGGCGCCACGCCTTTGTCCCCGCCGCCGGGCGTCCCAGCCCCCTTCTCCCCTGGCGTGCCTGCCTTGTCCTCCGTGAAGGTGACCTGCTTCTCCGGGAGCCCCGGCTTGACGTTCCCGTCCTGCTCCAATGAGGACTGCCGTTTCTCCGGCTCGGTGGGGGTCTGCAGCTCGTCCTCCATGCGCGCCAGCCTCTCCTCCAGGTTGAGGCGGCCCAGGGCCTCCTCCGTGGAGGAGGCGCCGACCTCGCCCTCGGCCTCCTCGCCCTCCCCGTGCTCCTTCTTCAGCTGGAGGAAGGCGCTCTTGCCCAGCCGCTGGCGGTGCTTGGCGAAGATGGCCTCGATGCGCCTCTTCTGGGCCTCGATGGCCTTGCGCTTCTCCTCCAGTCGCACGCCCAGGTCCGACATCTCGGTGGTGAGGGCCGGGGTCTTGACGGGGCTCTCGTTCGCCTTCGGGGCCCTGGGGCCGGCGAGCGGGGCCTGGGGGCTGCCGGCCTTGGGCGAGTCGGCCGCCTGCTTCTTCTTGCGCTCGGCGAAGCTGGTCATCTTCACGCCGCTGTCCACGCCATCCGCCCCCCCTGCTCCACCTTCTCCTCCTCCTCCTCCTCGGACGGCACGGCCGCCGGACGCCGGGGTGGACTGGGTCTTGGGAAGATCCTCGGAGGCGTCCGAGTCCACGCTGCCGTCTCTCAGGACCGAGTCGTCGTCTCGGGAGCCCTCGGAGGTGTGCCGGGTGCGGCCGGTCTCGCGGGCCTCCCGTGGCAGCGACTCCGCCTGGGGCCGGTACAGCATGCCCGAGCGGGAGGGGGCCGAGCAGCTGAGGGGGGCCGGCCCGCCGTTGTGCCGGCCGCTGGCGGGGTCGTCGGGCGAGTGCAGGTAGAAGCCGTCCGGCGCTCCGTCGGGGTGCAGCCGGGGCTCCATCTTGCCCTCGTCGTGGATGATCTGGAGCGCCTCCTCGATGGTGGGCAGCTCCCCCGTCTCGCTCTCCCCCAGGCCGTTCTCCTCGGCCAGCAGGGGCACGCTGGGGGCCTGGGTGGCCCAGGAGGCCCTCTGTGGGTGCAGGCTGCCGTTTGCGTTGGCGGCGGGCTTGCTGGCCAGGTGGCTGAGGTCCTCCGGGGGCGAGAAGGGCGCTCGGGTCATGGCCTGGCCCGGAGGGTTGACGTTGTCGGAGCTGAGCGAGCGTGTGATGGCGCTGCCCATCACGATGTCCACGTCGCTGTCCAGGCCGAAGGGGATGCTGAAGGACACGGCTGACATGGGGCGGCTGCAGACGCGGGGAGACACACAGGTGAGGACACTACCTCCACTGATCCACTAGTGTAGTGATGGTATACCAGGGCAACGGACACACCTAGGCAGCACACGTAAGAGGCCCTACCTGAGGGGTTTCTTGCTCCATGTCCTTCCAGCTCCTTCTATATGAGACATTGAGGTAGACTGAGTCAGAGACCCTGAACACATTGGGGGACACACACAGACACAAACACAAGTAAAGGCATGCACACTGGGATGCACAAACACAAACACACACCAAGATGCATTTACCATTTGTGTAATATATATACTGTTTATAAACACACAAGCAACCACAAGGCACGGGGATTCAATCACACAGGAAGAACCAAACAAACGACACCGAGAAAGATTCTATAGTCGGGTTCTCAAAAGACCAACCTCCGGGGGACATGGGCGAGGAGATGGGCAGGAATGGCTTCTTGAAGATCGAAGGAGAGCCACTGGAACAGAGAAAATAGCAATGTACCAACAGCCAAAAGGAAGAGGTTCATCTTTTTTAATTTAGAATAAGCAAGGAAGAAAGGCTGTCATCGGGGTTAAGGAACTATTCGACGTTAAGTCCAACTTACCTGTTTGAGTTCACATCGGAAGGCGCATGTGATGCAGAGCCGGCTATAAAAAAAAAACATACCACTTGTTATACCAACACGCAATTTCAAAAGGTGTTGTGATGGATCAGAGGGACACCTTTAGGCATGATGAAGCTCTTCATCTCCAATCAGAACATCAAGAGTCTCAGGTCCACAAAGACCTTCCTACTTACCAGCCGTGTCTACCGGTTGGACAAACTCTGGCCTTCGTACCTCGAACCAGCAGAGCAGCTCAGCGAGGAAGCTCAGCAAATTGACCTGAAAGCGTCACGCAGTTGAATACATGGCAGACGGGCGGAGAACGGCTCCACCCTCCTCAACGGAGTCACGTCGCGTGCTTAATAATGTACGGGCTATGCCGGGAGAAAGCATAGATGGCTAGGACCGCATCTCTCACCTGGAGTTCCTGTGGGGTGTAGAGCATGTCCTCCAACACTAGGGGGCAGCAGCTCTTTAGACAACTGTCGCAGAACTCCAGGATGAACTGCAGGTTGTAGAGGCTGTCTGCAACCGCCATGGACTCCTTCATGCAAACGTCTGCAACACGAGGAGACCAATAAACAAACGTCTGCTGAGCATATTACAAATGGACCTACTTTGGTTTGAGAAGAGTATTGGTTGCCAGATAAGTGATGGTTGCCAGGTTTGGACCTACCTTCCAGTCGGAGCAGGCCAGGGCAGTAGTAGTGGATGACAGCAGCAATGGCGCAGCCACTAGACAGGTCTTTGACTTCCTTTACCACCGGGAACGAGGGCTTCTGCTTCGAGTGCGTCTTATCTTTCCTGTAGCGAAGCTGGGGAAAATGGCGGCAGGGTTAACGGGTAAACATGGGGTCAACAGACGTCATCCTCCGGCGTTTCATTTAGGCAATTTCACATCTTGATGAAATCCCCGCCCCCCCAAAAAAAACAAATCATGTGTCTAGGTGAGTATGTGTGTATATATAAACAGCACACACCAAAAGAGATATATGGGTCACACAGAGCAAACCAACAGAGGGCAGACAAAGGACATGCTAATGGCGGAGCAGGCAGAGAAAAGAAGGTGCAGGCAATGGGGAGGGACTTAATGAGGAGGCACACAGTGGGGCCTCTGTCAGGAGAAAGTGGGACAAGTGCCCCCGTTAGGGAGGGAAAACCACACGATATTTAATATTCAACCACTCAAACAGGTATGACCAGTGAACGCTGAAACATTGCTCTTGAGTCAACACTGGCCAACTTCTTGCCTGGCTGGCTCGGCGTCCACCAAAGTGTCTCTCTCTCTCTCTCACACACACACACACACACACACACACACACACACACACACACACACACACAAGGGAAAACCAGACTGACCGGTTTCACCGTCCTTTCCGACAGCTATACAGGTGGAGCTCATTCCAGAGTGGATAATTAATTGGGGCCACATGCATTAATTGAGTGTTGTCAACAACAACAACGCTAGGTCACCACTCCCTGCAATTTCCCCACCCAGCCCAGTGACATCAGCGAAAATGACACGTGCAGTTTGGTGCAGGGCCTGTAGCACAGGGTGGCCGAGAGACATTCTCACACAAGGATAGAAAGAGAGAGAGAACATAAAAACAGACGTGTCTTTTAAAAAACAATGTGGACAGAGAAAAGAGATGGAGAAGAGGGGGAGGGGGGCGAGTCAGAGGAGGAGGGGACTTACAGGAACAAGTTTCCAGTACCAGCGAGTGGGACACTGTCAAAAAGAAGGGCACAGGACAGGAAAAGGAGGAAGGGAGGACAGAGAGGAGGGACAGTAGACATGTTAAGACTACCGTGACGGGGTTAGAGAGACAGAGAGGAAGACCGGTTTGTCTAGAGGGGAATTCGTTTTTTGGCAAGACACAAAGTAGAGTAACCCCTGACCCTGTCGCAGTAAATTGAGGATACAGAGAAACTCCCTTTATGGCCTTTCAAAGAGGATTGTGTATGTAGACGCCATGCCCAGGAGAAGTCACAGACTACACCAACACTCCAAGCCTATGGACGCTGGACGAGCTTAATGCCTTGAGCAGAATGTTCTTGCACAAAGTAAATGTTTCATGTGGGGAATGTTAGTCTGTGTGTAATCCCTGTGAGAGAGATTAGCATGTGGCGAGCTTGTGTGTGTGTGTGTGTGTGTGTGTGTGTGTGTGTGTGTGTGCGCTGGGTGTCATGTGTCGGGGCCGTACTCACTGAAGGCTGAACGGGCTGGGGCTCTGCGCTGGTTTGGGACGGGTCCGACGGCGCTCCCTCCTCCCTCTCCCTCAGCTTCTGGTTTAACTGTGCGACACAAAACGAGAGGTGATTGTACACGGTGCGAATCAGACGAGACTATTTACTCCTCAAGGGCCGCGGGGGCATGAGAGGAATACATTACAAAACGTTCGAGAACCACTTGTGACACGTCGTTGTTCGCGTCGCGGTAATGGAAGTGGATGCATAGTGACGACGTTACATAACATGAAATGGGAAAACATTCGGTGGGGAGTGGGCGAGAGGAGACAGACAGTCTTCGAGAAGGTGACAAGAGCAAAGGGGAAATGTGTGTGACTTTCCATATAGGACGGTGTCCCTCCTTACCCCGTTAACCCAATGAAGGAGAGCCTTTTCCCAGCTGGCGCCTCCTCCAATCAGCATCTCCGACTTCACAGCGCTCACCGTCTCCATGGCGCCCATCGTCATCAGTGAATCCATCACTGCCAGGTGGGCACTCTGCACCAATCACAGGGGAGAGAACCGAGGGCAGTCAGGAGCCACCAGACGACATTTAGGGCATCCATCTTTGTTAGCTAACTCGATAATGGCGGACAGCGACATTTGTAGTGCTCTGGCAGAGAGAGGCCGGGTAGTTATGCAGCCAATCCCATGGCGGTCGTTTAGTCAGTTGCAGTCCCATTCTAAACTCAGTTACCACCTTCGGCCACTAGGGGTCTCCAAGGGTGGTCAACTCTGAGTCAGCACAAACCTTTCATTACATGCGATAGTTGTATCGGGATGAAGTCAAGCTGATACACATATATACGAGCACTTTGGCCCATTTCAACAATGAGATGGGACGCAGTGAATTACTGTGATATAAAAGCACACACACACAAATCACCCTGACGTCTACTGGCCCAGGTCGGACACCTCTATTCCTGTTATCTGCCCTCTCCTCTTCTGCCTTCCCTTTATTCCCTTCGCTTCCTCTCTGCCTCTGTGAAATATGGCGGCATGACTCATGTGTAACAGGCAGCCTGAGAAAAGTGGAGCCACAAAGAACTCACGGGGGAACCGATGGTCGGATTGAAAGACAGTCACTTATCTCTTACTGTGTGTGTGTGTGTGTGTGTGTGTGTGTGTATGTGTGTGTGTTCAGTGAACAGTAGAAAGCACAGCGTGGGTGTTAAAAAACACTAAGCTTCATCTCCCCTATCCACGTAGAACAAAATTAAAAAGTGCTCCTCCTCCTCCTCCTCCACACACCCAAGCCTAGCCGTTCTATCCCCACCACGCGCCCATACAGCCTCTCCTCCTCACCCTCATCACGGCCTGAGCCCATTACAGATCCTTCTCCCATCGCCGAAGCCTATTAAAACCAACCCCATCCACCACCACCACGACACGATGAGCTCAGCCAGACACAGCCTCCTCAGGTCCCGTAAGACACTTAGCTCATTAAGAGCCCCTGCTGCTGCTGCTTTCCTTCACAGTGGGACACCCTGGGGCACTGTGGGCCATACCGTTCCAACACCAATCATACTGTTCCGATACAGCAAAACCGTACAGTGCCCTACCACATGGAACACGCTATTCCAAATTGTATCATTCTGTTTCAGGGGGACTTCTTCGTCACATGTACAGTAAAAACAGTCCACCGCCTGCCACAGACACGCAGACGTGACCTTTGGCCTGTAACGCATGGTAGTGCCCTTGTCAACAGTCCACCTTCTAATCAATTCCAGCGAGGAGCAGCCAGTAAGAGCAAAGGGTGGTTTTATTTTTAGATAAGCCTGGGTCGTTTGTTTTTTCTGCTCTCTGGGGTGTCAAGGACAGACAGCAGAGCACAGCGGCCCCCTGGGTCCCCAGGCGTTCACTGCCTGTCAGAGAGATAGGGACCAGGGGCGTGGCTAGGGCCAGGAGGACCCCCCTCTCCAGCCGAGAAACACCCCCCCCCGGCCAGTCGTAGACAGACAGATCCAGGGTAGGCTGGATCAGTTTCCTACGTGACCAAAAAGCTCCTTCCAAGGCTAAGCTCTGATTAGTCGAGACGGGGAGAGGGCAGAGACGCTCACTGGAAAGCTGCGAGACAGTTAGAGAACAACAAAGACAAAACGTCCCTTGTGTCTGTCGCACAACTGTGGGAACATTTCCTCCTGTGCCTTGTCTCGGTTACACTGCTACGGTGAGATTTGAGCTGCTATCTTGGTCTCCTGGATCTGTGTCAGTTTGTGTTCCACATAACACACACCATCCCACAGAGGAGCACCGAGACTCCTCCCCCCTCTCGGTTGGCTAACCACAACGGCTCTCTGTTATAATCATTAACTCCAGCCAATGAGGGCAGGACAGGCACGTCACACGGCATAACGACACGACACATTCTCGTTTAGGGGCATTTCTTACGATCCCCAGATCCTGCTCGTTGAGCCTAATCTGCACAAACTAGTGCCTGTCAGCCTTTTTACTAACGCCCTGCTTCTTACACATTCAAACCAAGGAGTCGTGGCGCTCAGACAGTCATAGTGTCTGTTCCAGCAGAGGACTGAGGCCAGTTGGACCATAGCTCAGTGGTTCTCCTCTCTCCAGGCAGCTGGATGTCCAGCGCTGACCTGAGCAGAGGCTGGTGCAGAGGGAGTGCTGCCAGCGGACGTCTGTCAGAACACATTGGGCTCAGGCCATGGCGGGCGTGTGGGCAGTCACTCTGAGCGTCCCGGCCCGGCGTTAGCCTCTATCAGCCCCAGCCTGCTCAGCAGTGCTGCTGCCGGGAGGAAAGGGGTCACCGGCAGTCTGGGAGCTACGACTTGTCTGTTCATCAGTGGAAACGTTGGCGCAGCACACAGGCGGACAGCCAGACAGAGAGAACGAGGGCAGCACAGGGAGGAAGTTGCGATGCTAGGCAGGGTCTTTGCCCAGGGGGAGGCCAACCCAGGAATGGGAGCGATTCAGAACACAGTTCCCTGGCTGACACTGGTCAAACAAAAGGCAGAGGAGTTGGATGGCAAGGAGCAGTAAATTATCTTGCCACAGAATATAGAAAAAGCACAGTACTTTTACACTGGCAAAACAAGCAAGCTACATTTTTCCATGTTCGGAAAGTGAACTGAAGCGCTCTGCCAATAGGAGGTAAAGTGAATCCATTGAATGTTGAACGTTTAAAAAGGGGGAAGCAACTGCCAAAGTGAGCGCAGGAATGTGAGAGAATGAGCGACGGCGAGAGGGAGACCGGCCGGCCCTGTTGTTGTGCGGTACAGTAATTATTTTGAGTAGGGGAGTGGAGGGCAATTCATGACAAAAGCGAGTGATGAAAGGAGAGGAGGAGGAGGAGGAGGAGGAGGAGGGGTGGTCATGGATTTCCCGTCTGCGACCCTGGAGAGCTGGCTAAGCCAAATCACAAGTTTCCCTAATGAGAGGGAAGAGGGGAGCGACCCTGGGACACGGCCCCACGGCCTGCCAGATCGCCATAACAACCGGCCCGTTGACCCACAATGCACCACAGCACAATCCTGAGCCCGGCAGTGCTCACGGCTTAGCACCCGGCTCTCCACTTGGAATCCCCCGGCAGGCCCTCTCTCTACTCAGGCAAACAGATCTGACAGGCCGAGTGGGAAAAACACAATGCTATGTCAACTAAACCCATTGACAATCACTCCTTCCCGTTCCTTTTTTAAAAATACTGCTTCCGTGTCAGCAAAGTCAGACATTGGAACGCCAACATAATCCCGCTGATCGTTAAAAGCGATTATGACGAAGGTGAAATCTGATTATGTCTGAATTATGACTTAACCCAACCCAACCCCCCATCCCACCGCCAGTCTCTTACACCAGTGACGGCAGGAAGAGGGACACGAGCACTGGGATCAGGCAGGACGGGGGCCAAGAGAGAGCGAGGGGGAGGGGGGCAGCTGGATGAGAGCCCCTCCGCTTTAACACGACTCTGTGAACATCAACATGCTTAAAGACTTCATCCGCTGTCGTGTCAAAATTACTACACCCCCCCCCCCCCACATCTGGATCCCAGCTTTTTCTTTACAAACAACACATCACAACGAACGATGACTCACTCCGGCGACCCCATATCGTCCTCCATCGACCAAACAACACACATTATTTCCCCCTCTAGTTGAGGCCCCTGGCAGACCCACTGTTGAGAGACGACGTTTGCCCTTCCTGATCCGAGGATAAAGTATGCCATTTCCAATTCCAGCTGAACTCCTGACTGGTGCTCACTTGACCGAAAAGCTTCCTACACAGCGGCCCGATTTAAGACAGAGTGCCAGCGACATGCCAAAACCAACAGGGCTTCACCCAGGGCTACGCACGCCACGGATACAGTATTCTGGAACTGGGCAAACAAAATGGGCCCAATTGTCTAACAGTATGGGGGTATTTATTGTAGTTCACATCACCTTGGTGAAATACACAGGAAGGATGAAGCCAAGTTAAAGGATATATTGATAATATTACGTTTGGTTGTTCATCCCTGACTAAGACGCATGTCCATGACTCAGTGATCAGTCTGGTTCTTATAGACAAGCCATGATGACGACCACGTTCGGTCTGAATCGCAGATTATCACTAATCTTTATAGATCTTTCTCCCCAATCGGAGGAGGGAATCGGGGCCTGGGTCACCACCAGAGGGCTACGGGCCCAGGGAGGTAAGCCAAGCCAAGCTAGCCTGTCAGCTTTGGAGCTGGGTGTTCCTAGCACAGGGAGAGGCCCCAGGAGTGCTGCTTCTGGGGAAGTAGGGCTAGCTCTCCACCACCACAAAGCACAGCGTACACTGTTACACCCCAGTCAAGTATGCAACCAATCTTCACCCAGTTGGAGCTGAAAGGCAATTACCAGTGCGAAATGTAAGCCGAAGGCTTTCTAAAAAAAAAAAAGGAAGAAAGAAGAAGAAGCAAATAGCACATCAACCACACATGGTGCAGTGGCGGTGATCACAAATCAAGAGAGACTCTTGCACATTGTCATTGAAATTCCATAATGAAATCTTCGTTGCACAGGAGCGGCGCATCCATGCTGGCGTGACTCTGCGTGTGCCCCGGGGGCGCTTCCACGTGGTTACGTGTGACAGCCGTGTTGAGCTTCATCATACAGCAGCGCTGCGGCGGCAGCTTGCCGTCGCTCCAAAGCCGTTTGCTGGCGGAGGCCCACGTTGGCTGCACCGCCCCCTCGTAATGCCTCTGCGTGACCCACTTTGTCCCCCTGCAACGCGCGCACCCCGCCGAGGCTCAGGGAAGGCACGAGGGGTGGAGGAGAGATGCAGGGGAGAAAGGGGAGCCGGAACCTGGGTTTGGGCTATAGATCCTCCGCTGCAGAGAGCAGCAATGGCAGACCTGCTGTGGGGGGGTAGGGGTGGGGTCAGCCTCTGACCAGCTGAGACAAGCCTCCCTGGCCTGGTGGCTTCACCGGGAGCTGAGGCAGCACTGGCCGAACACAAGCTGTCGCGTTTGCATGAGCGAGCAAACACACACACAGCAGGGAACCCGTCATCACCCCGGCTTCAGGCAGGGGCACACCTGCTGCCATGGTCACCGGCCTGAGGCAGTGGAGCGGACAGCTTCCGCCTGACGACAAGGGGAGCACCACATCTAGAAGGTTCCCCTGGGCGAGGCAGACTGCCCTCCCGACGTTCGAAACACGGAGCCGAGGGGAGAGCCGCATACTAAACAACAGAGCGGATGTAAGGGAGCAATCCTATGGTTCAAAACTAGGTCACGGCTAAATCCTCTCAGGCAAACGAGACTGCAAGGCCCCGACCGTTTCCCCCGCTAACAGGCAACTAAGACAAGAGAGAACCAATTGAGCTCAACGTGAGCTTGAAAAGCCCACGGGTTGTGTAGAAAGGCCAACAGACGGAAAGAGAGCGCTTTGTGTTCCCGAGGCCGTGAGGGGAGACTGAGGTCCCCGTGTGTCGGGAGCGGTGCTGAGAGGCAGCAGTGAGAGCCCGTAGCACGGCCAGCACAACGCTCGGCGCTCCGCTGTGGAAGAGGCTTCGGTTTCACTTGCACTGCTCCGCCATTGTTCCTTAGTCTGCTCCGCGCCACCTTTTGTCTACTTCTTCCGAGCCCTCCTTCCCAGCCTCCCAGCCTCCCCCCCACTATATTAAGCCGTGTCCCAGCCATCGTACGTGTCACCCCGGCACTCCAGGGCCTCGCAGCTGGATCCACTCATCCCCCGGGATTGGCTGGGGTGAGGGTGCAAGTGCCGGGGGGTGGGGTGTAGGGGGTCTGTTTGATGTCCTTTAATCCCCTGGAATCAAAGCATGAACACATCCCCCACACCCCTCCCCCAACCCCCACCCCCCCCCAACCCCCCCTAGGCTCCTCACCACCCCCCTGGCCTGCAGCACTGCTGACTGGTGGTTCCCTAGAGGTTCTTTCTATGGATGGGCAGGACAAACAGTTTGCAGCCACTGGACTCGCTGTCCCTTAATTAAAACAAGTGGCGGCAATCACAACAACAAATTGCGTAACGCTCCAAAACCACAGCGAGCCTCTATTGACTTTTCCTCGCATCAGCGACGGCACAGCGGGACACGTTCCCCTCTTCCCGAGTCGATCCTCCAACGCCCCCTTTACCATTTTGATGGGTTTGTGCCGGAGATCCGCGTCGGTCACCGGTGTGTCCTGGTCTTTGGGGGCTACGCCTCTCTGGGTGAGGAGCTGTAGTAAGGCAGCGTTGTCTTTGGGGGTGGGGCCGGCCCCGGGGCCCCCCAGCAGCAGGCCGTAGGTCCGGCAGTAGAGCTCGGAGGACAGCAGCAGGCGGGTGACGGGAGGTTTGAGGTGCTCCTGCTCGTACTGGTCACAGTAGAAAGGGTCCCGCAGCTCCACCGGGACGTTCTCTAGAGGGCGGAACACAGAGGGAAGAAAAGGCATGGTGGTGAAAACTAGGACGGGCGGAGATCGATTGGGGCCATGGTGGGAGATTGAGAAGGTTCAGGGGGATGGGAGGGGGGGTGAAGACAAATGGGAGGAAGTCTCCGAGTCCTCTGAAAATGGAACAGGAAATGACCTACACAAAACATTAACAACATTCATAAGAAGTGAAGGTGGATGTTAACGGGGGAATCGGTTGTGTCAGGCAGTGCTACCTGGTGTGTTGCATGGTGCAATAGCGGAAAAAGTCAACAGACCCCAGCCTACAGCGAAAATCATCCGAGTGAGTGCGCAGAGCCTGGGTTAAATGAAGCATAAGTGTGTGTGTGTGGTAGAGACAGACTGTAAGAAAAACAGACCGAGAGAGTGCAGAGGAAAAAAGGAGAGAAAAAAAGGCTAGACAGTGTGTCTGACAAACTCAATGTGAACCAGACGGCGACTCCCGAGGCCAGCGGGGTGCCGCGTTCGGTGAGAAGCCGTACACTTGTTCCCGTTTCAACCACCTATGGGGCGTAATCTCCCTCTGGGACTTAGCGGGACTTTGACTTTTCAGTAGCTCTTATAAATAAAGTGCGACGGAGTGTCAACCCGACCCCATACAGCCAATATCCTGCAGCGCATTCCTTCCCCATCCGGGTCGCACGTGGGAGTCCGGGGCCTGTCGACACTCACAGCACTGAGCCGAGGACGCTCCCTCTATTCAGGACGGTACCAGGGGTTCACGCGGGGAGGAATGACACCTGGCACGTCGTCACCTTCTCGGTCAAACAACCTGACCTGCCCGTTTCAAGAGGCCGGCGAAAGGTAAACCAGGCTGGAGTTTTCCCACAACAGCAGTGCAAAGGGCCCCCCCGTAACCAGATGCCTGTGAATAGGATCCCAGAAAGCCTACAGCTTCCACTTCACGGTGTACCCACCCATCAAAGAGAGTACATTACGGTTAGGTTCAGTATCAGGGACAGGTTCAGGAGAATTAGCCTAGGTCAATCACTGGAACTGGTTTCTCTGAAAACCACAGGAGAATGTACACAGCCTTGAAAGATCCTCAAACACACACACACCTGACTTGGGTATTACACCTCCTGGCAAACTGGTTCCCCTGCATTTACAGCTGACAAAACTCACCAAACCCCAAAAACTACAACCCTCTGTTAATCTCCTTTATTTAGAGATGAAACAAAGCTAACATTCGTGATCTGCTAGCTAAGCTGACAAGGTTCAATGTGGAATTGGCATGGAGGCCTGTGTATCTGTCAATCAGTGAGTGAGTGAGTGAGAGGGAGAGAGAGAGAGAGGGCGTGGCATCACCATGCTGTTGTGTCATTAAGGCTCTGGAATGGCTCTATTGAGAGGACACAATGCAACAAAACAACCATCCCACAGACAATGGCCCTCCCTCTGGCCCCTGTCTCTCACTCACTGAGAACTACAGGTGTAAATTATTTGGCGGCGCACAAAAGGTATGAATGTGCTATTGTGTGCCTATAAAAAAAACGCCGAAGGGAAAGTGATTAGTGCAAACATTAGAGGCCAAACCCACTCCGTCCTGCAAGCCGCACGTCCAGTTAGGCCAACGGTGAAGTAGCTCAACACCACCACTGGAGGTGGAAAATGTAAGATGTAAACAAACACACAGTGCATCCGGAAAGCGCTGCACGTTTCGTTATGCTGTAGTCTTATTCCAAAATGTATTACTCTATTAATATAATATTATTATTTGGGGGGCAGGGGGATCTTAGTTATTTATTTTTAATAAATGTGCAAAGAAATCACATGTACATAAGTGTTTACTGCCTTTGCCATGAAACTCAAAATTGAGCTCAGGTGCATCCCGTCGCCATTATTTATCCTTGAGATGTTTCTTCTTCTTCATTTGGGTACACCTTTGGTTAACATTGTTGATGGGACATGATTTAGAAAGCCACACACCTGTCTATCTAATGTCCCACAGTTGACAGTGAATGTCAGAGCACAAAACAAGCAAGAAGTCAAAAGAATTGTCTGTAGACCTCCGAGACACAAATCGAGACCAAACTGAAACTAAACCGACTAAGCCGTCTAAACTGAGCAACCGGGGGAGAAGGGCCTAGTCAGGGAGGCGATCACTCTGTCAGAGCTTCAGCGTTCCTCTGTGGAAAGAGGAGAACCTTCGAGAAAGACAATCGTTACGCCGTAATTACAGTAATCCACCTATCAGGCCTATATGATATAGTGGCCTTTAGAAAGCCAGGCCTTAGTGAAAGGCATATGGCAGCCCATCTGGAGTTTGCCAAAATGCACCTGAAGGACTCTCAGACCATGAGGAACAAAATTATCTGGTCTGATGAGACGATGACTGAGCTATATTGTGTGACTGCCAGGTTTCATATTTGGAGGAAAGCGCTAATCACCAGAATAATACAATCCCTACAGTGAAGCATGGTGGTGGCAGCATCATGCTGTGGGGTTGTTTTTCAGCAGCTGGAACTGGGAGACCAGTCAGGATAGAGGGAAAGATGCAGCATTGTACAGAAATATCCTGGATGAAAAGCTGCTCCATAGCGCTCTTGCCCTCAGACTGGGGCAACAGTTCATGTTTCAGCAGGACGACCCAACTTCAATTCAATCGAACATCTCTGGAAAGATCTGGAAATGGCTTTGCACTGACGCTTGC
Source organism: Galaxias rostratus (assembly GCA_036024795.1). Lineage (NCBI taxonomy): Eukaryota > Metazoa > Chordata > Actinopteri > Galaxiiformes > Galaxiidae > Galaxias > Galaxias rostratus. Next base: position 31,225 of record JAVQJS010144713.1, on the reverse strand, counting down.
CATCCAACCTGAGGGAACTCGAGAGGTGCTGCAAATAGGAAGGGGTAAAACTGGCCAAAGATGGGTGTGGCATCATATTAAAAAAGACTTGGGGCTGTAATTGCTGCCAAAGGAGCATCAACTAAGTATTGAGCAAAGGCTGTGAATACTTACGTACAAGTGATTTCTTAGAATATTTATTTTTAATGAATTTGCAAGAAAAGAAAAGAAAAAATTGACGTTGTAAATATGGTGTATTGTGTGAAGAATTTTGAGGGAAAAAAATCATTTAATTCGTTTTAGAATAAGGCCGAAACTTCACCAAAAGTGGAGAAGGTGAAGCGCTGTGAATACTTTCCGGATGCACTGTACATGAGGAGGTTGAGCACAATTCAACTCTGCATGCAAAATAGGATGCAAAGGCTGCCGCTCAGGGTGATGGATGTGGCCGATAGAGGTGTATCATTTCCCTGTGCGAGAGACAGACCAGTAAATGAATGGCAGGTCTTTGTCACCAACGTCACAAAAAGGAAGAAAAAAAAAACACTTCAAGACATGGAACAGCTAGTCTGAAAATAGACTCGAAGCAAATCTATAACTTCTGGTGGCAAGCCGGGCTTGCGCATACCTGCACTCCGTGGCAACGGCAGTCAGCATAGAAATTCACTTTTGAAAAGGTTTGTTTAGAGGCAGAGCGAGATATGGACAGATGCAAGTCTGAGCAAGAAGATAATAACACCAGCCAAGTTTGAAATGAAAAGAACATAGCGGAGAAATCGGTAGCTTTCGGGGTAATATTTATACAGCAAACACGAGTGTCTCCGTGGGCGGGCATCAAGTGGAGCACCAGCCTCTGTGTCACTCACAGGTCAGGGGTCAGGGCCTATCTATTGGGACTAGGCGAAAGGGCAAAGATCACATTTATTGAGATAATGATCGAACCAGGGTCGTAGCAAAAATAAACGTGGAAAATGACAAGCTAAGCGCTACGCTAACCTTATTTTTAAGGGGAATAATATTTTTTACAAACGTTTCAAGCAGCATTCTGTTAAATGGAAGTGCCAGTGCAGAAATTACTTGAGTAGTATATTTTGTCTTTTTCTAGCAGTACCCCCACTTTCTATAGGATAGAGCATGTAGGGGCCATGTGTAGCCTTCTACATACATAATTGATTGATCGAGTTAGCGGGCTGGTCATGTCACAAACATTACGGACATGTGTCTGACTCAAACCAACACACAAAAGAAAACCAAAACACAAACAAACAACACCCCTGAATGCAATTACGGACCTTGCTAGCTCCCTGGAGAGAATTTAGTAGAGGTAAATCCCTGTCCCTTCCCATTCTACTTGAAATCTAATACTGGCCAGTGCACAAGTGCGTTGCCATGGGAACCGAGAAAATTAAGATCTTGTTTTAATCAAGGGCCTACACAGGCTCCGGAAGCATGTGGATGGGATTATGGGGGAGTCGTCTGGCTGTCTTACTCGAATCCTTCAAGAACCCACCCCTGGATTAAATAATTCATGAAGAGCTCAAATGTGTGGAAGGGGGCGAGGTAAGAAGAGGGAGAGAGGAAGCCGGAACTCAAATGTCAGTCTTAAGCCTACAACCCAAAACTGTTCTACTGTATCTCGCTCTTGGACATTGGCAGTGTCAATGCGCAGCAACTCATTCTTAAGACACATAGAGAGGTTCACAGTCCACACAGTGCTTACATTCCTCGTAATGTATTCAGTCTACGTAGCATTCAGATTATATAACGGTCTTACCATGCAGAGGGATGGATCAAAGAGGCACTCAGAACAAAGTCGGGTCTTGCTTTAAATATACGAAGCCTAACAGGAATATGGCTTTGGCCTGCTCAACACCCGTGTGAAAAATAAAAATAAAACAAACAACTTCAATGAGAACACGCCGATCATGGCAACACACATAATGTAATTGGCAAATACTAAACACCTCACAGTAAAAGGCAACCACTTGACCTGTCACATATAGTATCTAGACTAAATCAATAAAATGAAGTCAGTCAAAACTACTTTGGTAGTAAATCCCAGACGGTTTCTGAAACACACGGGTGAGTCGAAAACAAACAGGCAGCTAGGTAGCACTCCTCCACAAGCCCACCATCTGTATATGACAGCCGCCCCTCAGAGATAACGTGGGCCTGGGCCAGCCAGCATCAGGGGTCCCCTGCTGACCTAGAAACCCACAGGGCCACTTAGCATAAATATGATTTCCTCATATCAAGTATGCATAGTTACCCACATGGCTCTAGTTTGAAAAAAAGGCCTATTATAATCATGACCACGGACAGAAAACATGGCGTAGTACAGTAGTGCGGGTCTAGCTTGCCAAGTGTTCCCATAACACGACAGCAGGAGATGTCGCAATGCCGACAGAGGATCCTGCTCGGTTCCTCCTCACCTGTTGACTCACACCCTGGGTACACTGCTGGGGAGGGGATGAGTGAGCCGTCGACGTTGGGCTCCCGGTCTAGACCCATCCCACCGCTCCTGGGGGCAAGAAGTGGAACTGCAGCGACAGCTTTCAGCCGCGCCACAACACACCGGAGCTGTTTAAAACCTCCCGACAAGACTCTCATTTCTCCGGGAATCCCCCGAGGGGAAGGGATCAATACCACTAGGGGAACGGATGTGGATGGGGCCCGATCGTTAAAAAAAAGAAGATGGCCCGCTGTTCCTAAGCTACAAAAGACACGGTTTATGTTCGCTGGTGGGCTTTGTCGCGAAGATCTGCCAGAGACGTGGGGTATGAACACGTGCGTCTTGTTAGACCCTGTAGTTGAGCGAATGAATGTAAGGACTCAACAGCTTGAGAGTAGTTACAACCAATCTCTTAGTGGATTGGCCATGAAAACAGACGGGGCCTGGGAGTCTGACGGCCAACCTGCTGTGTTATCTGGTGTTCTACACCATCAGCCTTCTAAGCATGTCATCCCGTTTCAACAGGAGGATTTCTGCTGTTTTGGGCTGCCTCAACAAGAACCATTTGTTTAAAGGATACCCCCGCACAAGCCACGGGACAAAGTGAAACCTGCCGTCATTCTCAATCCTGGTATTTCTTTGGCTTAACATAGTGACTTTGACCAGAGGGTGTGGTTGAATCGCGGAGGAGGGCACTGGCGGAACAGCCAAACCTCAGCCCAAGCCTGGACCCATGGCCAGGGATTGTGTAACACATGACTCATAAACCAGGTTGTTAGAGAGTACAATTGAGTTTGTGTCACAACCTAGCCAATCCAAACTGAGTTCATTCTTGCACGTTCATTCTATTATAAGTGATAGATTGGGACATGTGTTTACATTTTAGGAATGTGGGAGGAAGTTACTATCCCTGTTTCCAAAGTAAGAACATTTACCAAACATTGATTTGGTCTTCATCCAAAGTATATTCATTGCTTAGGCCAAAACAAATGAGTAATAGATAATGTACTGGTGTTACTTTGATGAGGGTATGTCAGAGTTACATTTCCACAATCCACAGCCTGTTAGCCAAAACTATTAATAATAATTGTACTTTCTTTCAAACAAAAGGATTCTCCACAGAGGGGTAGGTCTTGGTTTCTTGCTTACACGCGCCTCCTAACCTACTGTAAAGCAAATAATAAATTGCTTTTCCTACACCGAAAGGTATAGATTTCATACTACGAAATAACAAAACATGTAGGCCAGGAACATCCTTAATCCTTCGTAAACTGAGTTTAGGCAAACTGTCAACATCCAAACCATGCATAGTGGACCAAAAGCAGCAGTACAATTTTAATTGTCCTAAAATAGGCAGCTTATGACCCAGGGAAACAAAAAGCAAAAATAGGTTTTTTATTGAATGTCTCTGCTATTTTAACAGACTAAATTGGTGTACCCCAAAAGTAAGCGGTCTAATAGTAGCTTCGGTTTCGAAGGGGGTGCTACCAGCGCACGATCACACTTTTGAAATGCTTCTCTTTGTGTGGCCAAAATCGCTGAGTATACACTAAGCACATAGTTCACCTTCATGCATGCGCTTTTAACGCAGGATAAATTGGTAGGTATGGGAAAACACACTGGGCTATTGGGAGGGGACAAGCAGGGGTGTCTTTGAAATCCCCAGCATATACAATACATTGGGCTAGACATTTAACCTACCTGCAATGCCGTAAGATTTTGAAAGGAGCCATCCAACACTTGCACATATTTTTGCCCTGGTACAGTCATACAAATCCAAAGGCTTAATGTCCGGTACTGCAAACGTCTTTCTGATTGCATTAGAGTCCACCATAGCTAGTCCGTGGACCGGCCGTGGAGAAAGGGGATCGGAAGCAGTGGAAAAATAGTATAAAATACAATCTAAAATTTAAGCAACCATCCCATCCATAGAAAGGCTGGGAACACGGATGTGGTAAGCGTTTTGTCGGGAAGAAAAATCCGTCCGAGTGTTGCTTCTAGTCCGAGATGTACATCCAGTTTCACTTCATATCGGCAAACAAATGTTATTTTGGCTAAAGTATTACACTCTAGAAGTGTTCAAAAATCAATGGCTTATTTGAGACAGCAAATGTTTTATCCCTTGTTTCGCCCTTCGTCCGCATTGCTGTGCGCAGCTCCACTGTAGATTGTATGGCCCCGCCGATGACGGATTTCCAGGTGCTCCAAACTGGCATCACTCACTCAGCCGACCGTCCAATTGCATTTAAGTATCAACAAAAAGGGCGGGACCTTAAGTGTGCGAATGCAGCCAGCAGGTAGGGGTATGGTTCTCTGGGACAGGTGCATCTTCTGCATTAAACGACAGGTGTACGGTGTGAATTTCTTTCCGAGTGCCATCATTTATGGGGACGAACACCTCTGTAACATCGGTAATACTTATGATAACGTATTAAAAGGTAACTAAGGTTTGTATACAATTTGTATACCAAAGTAGGCCTATTATTACTAGATATCATTGTTTCCAACAAAAAACATAGAAGACGCAAATGAAAATGCGTTTATATTTCTGGTAGACTATAGCCCTCATTCTGCAGCAGTCACCATCTTTACTTCCTGTAGTAGTTTATCCACAAGGAAAGCAAAATTCTCGGAGTACCTCCCTATCACATGATGGCCCTGAAAGTTCCAAGAGATCCCTGAGCGTTCCTCCACTGTAACTTTGTAAGAGGATTACCACTAAACTATTTTAATCTAGTTACAGACAATCATTCCATTTATCTGTATACATCCGTTATTTCTATAGCCTTTCTTTGAACAAAGTAACATATTGCAACTTAAATGCATGCAATTACCATTATGTGCTGTTAAACCAAAGCTTGTACTCTCCATTGTAGATCAGTAAATGAAGCTGGTGAACGTTTGGTCTGACAAACAGATTTGGATTTTTTAAAACATGGGAAAGCAAGTCAACAAACTATGTGCTCAAGTCAGTTTTGAATGGATTTTACTCTCAACTCTTCTAACTGACTTCTAATCAAGTACACACTTTGCCACCAGTTAAGCTCCTCCCAACATCATGTTCCCCAAGGGCAGAAAATACCACGTCTGATACTGGAGTGTTTCTGTTGGCCAAAGGTGTTTTGACTTCAGCAAAACCACGCAGTTAACTAAACCAATGTTTCCAGGCAACGTCTGGCCTAATAACTTATTATTAACACAAATCTTATCTACAGTGTGTTTTACCAAATGGCTTGTATTCAGCAATGGGAAAGTGTGACACCTTGTGGTCAATGTCAAGTAACGTTGTAATGTTAATTTTCCCCATTAAAACGAGTCTTCGCTCCAGTCACATTTAATGAAAATACAAAGTTGGTCTAAGACACTTTACAAAGCCGTAGTACAACAAACAAAGGAATTTAAATTGTTGACATTATTATTTACTATTCTGGCATGGACAGGCCACTACATTTGATTAAACATTAAAGGAAAAGTACAGACAAATGTGTAACGAGGTCCATTCACTCAATAGGTTTTTCAAAAGACACCCAGGTTTTGCTAAATCGTAACCACATGTACACAGAGAAATCACGATGTTTCCATGTCGTCTTTGAGCCCTCCAAAGACAGCAGTGGGAATACTCTTCTGTTCGAGTTGCACCTCTGTAGAAAAGACCAGTACATTAAACAAATGTTTTAGCTAACATACAATTTTTTTATATATATATAGTAATGCTCAGCATGATTAAACAGGTCAGCTCCCCAAGCTGTGGCGTCTACAACTCACCCTCCGGCCCCTGATTTTCGTCGTCGTCTTCCTCCTCGTCGATGTCAATCTCATCGGGGTTAGCTTGTTTGGCCAACTCGGCCAGTTCGCTGCGGGAGGTGTCACTTCTGAACCAGAAGGCACCGAGAGGTACAACGGTTAAGGGAAGCATTTGGACGCAAGATCCTCCCACATTCTCTGAAAACACGCAGCAGCTGTTTTATGGGCGCCACCGACCTGACAAAGAGGATCTTCTCTTTGGGCACGAGCTTGTCCTTCTCGGCCTCGGCGGCCAGCTGTTGGGCCTTCTGCTCCAGCATCTTCATGTCGTCCACCCCACTCTGGCCTGGAGCCAGGTCTGACACTGGACACAAGAACACGCGAGATTTAAGAGACACAATCCCTCAACAAAAAAAAAAAAACAGACCCTGCCGGCGCCGAGTGCTTAGCTCGGTTGAAGCACAGGTCTGCTGTGTGGTCGCTCTGCTCTGCTCTCACCGGTGCCAGAGGAGCTGATGGCCTTCATCATCTGGGACGTCATGAAGTTGACCTGGGTGTTGTACGTGGCCTGGACACTGCGCTTGATCCGCAGCATCTCCCGGATGGTGTCCTCGTTCCCGTGGCGGATCTCAAACTCCTTCCACGTCTGCCAGAAGGTAGCCGTCATCTGCGGGAAGAGACAGTTCACTCGCGTGAACATCGATTTCGAGCGACTAAAGGAACCGTTTCGGGGTTTGGTTTGGGGAAGCATGTGGGTTGAGGTCTCACCCGCGGGTCGCAGATCTGGGAGCAGAAGGAGTAGATGGCTCGGGCCCGGTCGATCTCCCCCAGCTTGCTCTCCATGTCGGCGAAGCGCAGGCACATGTCCCTGGAGTGCTCGTCGGGAAGCACCTGAGAGGGCGGAGGAAGCACGCCGTCAGCGCTCGACAAATCCCCGCGCGGGTCACTGTGGCGCACTGCCGACGCGTGGCGCTCCGTACCTCGATGGCCTTCTGGTAGATGGCCCTGGTGTAGGTGACGCCGTAGATCTCGGCGGCTCGCTTGATGTAGATGTTGAACATGTGGTGCCGTTCGCCGTCCCCCACGGCCTGCGTGGCTCTTTCATAGACGGCCATGGCGTGGCGGGCCAGGCCGAACTCCTCCTCCAGTTTGGCGTAGAGCAGGTAGATGGCTGCAGGGCGCAGACACACGGCCCGCTCTTTTAAACACGCCCTACACATGTCCCCCTCCACATATTTTGTTCGTTTGGCTATCCAACGCTGGTATTTCATTCATAAACACTAAAAGCCATACATTGACCCACACAGCCCTGTGTTTGTTTTTGCAGAGACTCGTGGAAACACCACTTACTCTTGGCAAACTTGGCTGGGCAACCGTCCAAAGCCTGTTCAAACAGATCCCTGGCTCTTTCCAGCTTCTTGCCCCCGTAGCGGTCGATGAACTTGGTGAGGTATGTGTTCCAGATGTCATAAACGTTGGGCCACCTGAAGAGGGCGATGCCGCGCTCGTACGCCTTATGGAAGCAGACGGGGCAACCAAACACACTCAGGACACAGTGGGTTAAGACGGAATGGGGTTTAAAAGGCACGTTCGGCAGCTGCATGGCGCGTACCTTAAAGCTCTCCTCAAAGTAGGTGTGCTCCTCCAGGAACATGGCGTAGTTGATGATGATCTGTGGCGTGGCAATGCGGAGGTCAATGATGCGGTCGTACACTGCCTTGGTGGACTGAGGAGCGACGAAGGAAGATTCGATCAGTTTAGAACCATTCAAATCAGTTATTTTACTCACGTTCAGAGGTTATATAAAGGTGATTGTACGTCGTAATGAAAATAGGAGCTGGCCAATAACAGCTGGTATCAGTACCTGGAATGTGCCCAGGCTCTCCTCTAGATCGGCCAGCATGGACCAGACCTTCAGAGACTTGTAGACGCGATTCTGGACAGGCTCAGACACATCAAAGTACTCAGCCTTTTTGGATGGGATGGCAGTGGCTTTCTAAACATGCAGGCAAAAAACAATAGAATTGCAACACTCAGAAATAAACAGTTCGTACACGTTTGAAATAAACAGTGCCTCCATGAGTGTGTCTTCCTGTCATTCGCCGCCTCACCCTCAGAATGCGCAGTGCCTGTTCGTAGTTCTCGTGGCGCAACTCCATCTCCCCGTACTCGCACCACACGCCTGCCAGGTCGTCCACCTGCTTGAAGTTGACCTTGGTGGACTTCTCGAAGATGGTTCGGGCCTGAGGGGTGGGGGCGGAGGGGAAGGGGGACGAAAAGCATGGAGGGAAAACAGACGTTTCAGGGACACTGCCGCTGGGGATGGCATAGCACGGGGTGAAGGCCTCGGACTCACGTCGTCCAGCTGGTCGTTCTCCTCGTAGAACTTGGCGAAGGAGACCCAGAGGGAGTGGGGCTTCCCCGTGGCCTTCATGGGGTCCACGGTCTGCACGGCCTCCGTGTACGTGTTGATGATCTGAAAGCAAGCCCGTCAGCAGTCGTTAGCGCACCGCACACGGGGGACGGTGACGCGGTCCTCTTCGAATGGAGAGGCTGAACCCGTCGGGCGAGTGCAAGGAGAAAACCCCGGACGGCGTGGGGCGCCGCGGGTGTCTCCGCGTACCTGTCGGGGGTTCCCGTCGTACAGCTTCACCCTCTTGTGCCACTCGTGGACGTTGTGAGGGTTCTGACGCAGCAGCACGCTGTTCAGCAGGAGAGGCCGGCGGGCTATGAGCTCCTCAAACCGGGCCAGCCTGAGCTCCAGATCAATGTCCTCTGTAAGGTAAAGCACAGCACAGAACGTAAAAAACTAAAAAAAAGAACATACATAGACGTAAATACATAGATAGAATATAAATGATGGCGATAGCTATGGTGATGCTAACACAATTCAGATGACGTGTAGGACAGATTTAATTTTCAATTGTATTGCTTCCTCACTCACCATCCTCATCCTTCCCCATCTCGGAGGTGGTCTCCATTTTGGCCGCGATCATGCTCTCCTCAAACTGGGCGTAGCTATCAAACACCTGCGTGAAGTCCCTCACGGTCACCACCGTCAAGATGGCTTCCTCGTAAACGTCACGGGCCTGCCAAGGGGAGGCGGGCACGAACACACGTCGCTCACTCATCAAAAACGCATGTGAACGCACGCCTCCACGTGACCAACTGAGGGACAAAGGAATGGCTTTGGGTGAGCTCCTCGAAGCTCACCTTCTCAAAGTGACCGCTGCGGATGTAGTAGTCGGCGAGGGAGCACCAGAGCTTGCCGAGCTGGTCCGTGAAGCGGGTCAGGCCCCCCCGGATGATGGCGCCCACGTTCAGAGAGTGAACTTTGTCCGGGTTCTGGGAGATCAGGTCGCACAACTCGTGCCACAGCTAGCACAGAGAACACAATCCCAACGTATAATCATAATTCATAATAAATATCACCTATGTAAACCGGTCTGACAAATGCAATCCGTTCAAAGCAACACATTTACTATATTTAATGTGGTACCTGGTAGTTGGACTTGCCCTCTTTGGAAACAAAGCTTTCGTCGTTGACAACCGCTGCCAGTCGCAAAGCTGCCTCGTCCAGGCGGCCGACAGAGTGAAGGTAATCTATGTACTCCTCTGCGTTCTCTGGAGACAGCTGCCGGATGAGAAGAGAGTCAACAAGGTGCCAAACACTGACTTGAGTACGGAACTCAACGTCAAATAGTCTTTGTCCAACAATTTGCTTAAAGTCTCTTCTAAATAGTCAGATGGGGTGTGTGTGTGTGTGTAGAAGACTTGTGCTCGCCTACCTTGAGGTACCTGCGGTAGACACGAATGGCCGTCTCTGGCAAGGGTAGGTTCCGGGCAAAACGGAGGTACAGTGGCCAAATGCGAGGATGTTGAGTGACAGGAAGGGCTCTGAGGGCACGGTCAAATGTCCTGCGACTTCTAGTGATCTTACACTGAGACACCAAGAACTGGCAGTAGTCCATCCATATCCTAGGCATCTGGGTTAAGGAAGAGAAATAACGATGAATGTACAATCCACTTCTAGACAAATCTTAGAATGTTTTACCTTGATAACAGGATAAGCGTGGGTCCCAACACATGGGTCAAGGCATTATAACACTACCTTGTGCATAAACACCAGTGCTCTCTCGTGGCAGTTGTTGATCTCTTCATAGGTTGGCTCTGTGATGCACTTGCCTTTGACTTGTTTTCGTCGCTCTCTGAGGTAGTTGTACCATAGCTTGTAACTGCGAGCGAGATTATGACAGCTCACGTTAAATAGTTATGGCTGATATGATGACTACTGGAAACAATTAAGTGGATTCGTAGACGGCAATTTCAATGTGTGAGGCCACTGCACATACCTGCCAGGCAGCTCTCTCAGGGCCCTTTCATAGATCATGTTCAAGACAGATTTTGCACTATTCTGTTTGAACTCGATGTACCGCATCCAGCACTTGACTGAGTATGGGTTTCTGATGATTTCTTCCTCGTAAGGAAGATCATCTTCCTCCTGTGAGAGTCCACAAAAAGCATTATTTAGTTAGACGGTATACATACCTGTCTGACTCCAAAGCTAAACAATTTGCAGCCACATGTGAATTAAACTGTCAGAGTGAAAAATATTGAGTGATAAATCTTAAATTAAGTTAGCAGTCAGTGTGTGAAAAGGGAGATAAGTCACCAGGGCCTGACAAACGTCATCGGGACGAAGGGAGCAATTTAATCTGGCGCCGCGGCTTCTACGAGGCCATGCGACTCAAATAATTCACTAATGTCGATTAAATAAACACAAAAATATCAGTGAAACTTACGAAAATTACGTCCGGTTTCCCACTAAGCGATGGCATTTTTATTCTGAGCGCTTAATCCACGACACCACTGATTGTAAAGTTTCGTGAAATGTCTGATTGTTACGTTAGCTAACTAAAGCTAGCACACTAGCGAACTTCCTAAACGTGCTGTGCAAGGATAGTCCAGCCCCTTACAATATTTGAACCAATCGTGTGTCTAAAAGAACGTTGCCATGTTTGTTCACAGTGTGACACGCAAGTAAATAATACATATTAATAGTGGCATTTCTGTGTTAAATAATATTTTACTAATTAAATGTAAATATTGTCTAACTGAAAACGTTGTAATAACGTCCTATAAGTACGTTCATCATGATTTTATGAAATCTTGAACTAAAGTTTAATGTTGTTTATGTAGGCTTGTTATTGTTTTGTAAAACTGTGGATGTATAGTATAGGAAACGTTGTAATAAGAGTAAAACATATTAGACTGGGGTGCACTACAGATATTTATTTTTTAAACAAGTGTTTTACTATTTTATCTTATCTAACCATTATTACGGGAATTTGGAATCACAATACCAGCAATGAAAAACTGAAAAGGCAAATAAAAACAGCTACATGCTTTATAGCGTTGGAATTAACTGCAGACTTCAATAACCTATGTTTATATCACAAAACTCAACAAAACATCTATATTAATCTGATTACAATAAGTATTCATTTAATTGTACATAACGAATACATACACATTTGTGGCGGATAAATACATAATCAAATAAATGCAAAATATTTTTGATAAAAATAGATGTACATAAAATAAAGCTTCACATTCACCTCACATTTAAACGTAGCTATAAAATGGCCTACTATCTTTTCCTACCACCTTTATCCCTTCCTCTATCTATTTTACTCTTTCCCTTTGGTGTTTCTGCTTTCCCCTTCCCCTCCGCTAGATCCCCTTCCCCCCTTTCCCCTCCCTCCATCCCATTCTGTAGATGTGTTGAATGGGCTCTTTCATTCGTGGGAACGCAGTCTTTTTCAGGACTAATATTGTTCTGGTGCTTTCTGTGTGCATCACAACGAGAGGAGGAAGTTGGTTTTGAACAATGTTTTCTGTTTGTTCCTGGGTTAGAGGACGATGCTCTTCGATGCACCCTGCGGGGACTTGCACATGGGGAGAAGGATCTGGATGGACTGTCTGCCTTAGGAACCAGATTAAGGTTCATGGAGACTGTTCTGGTTGGGAATGGGTTCAGTGGAACTACAATGGAGTCTCCTGGTGCTCCCAGTGTGAGGAACAGTTCTGGAAAAGTATACGATGGGTTGTTATCCTGGCGTCCCTGTGAAGGTGGACAATAGGCCATGTTTAACATATTTCATGGCGGTTATTCATTCAAACAGATTTACACATTGCAATTTAAATGGTTTCTTATTTATATTTCTGACTGACTTACAAAAAAAACTAAAAACCAAACAGTGCAGGTCTTCATCAAACTGACCCTAACAACATATATGTACCAGCTCACCTGTTGTGGGGTGAAGCTCATAGACACTCTCACAGTCACCTGAAATGAAACAATATTGCTTCTGTTCATTTGGATTAAAAAATAATGAAAAAAATAAAACTTTGTCACAACTGGGCTGCTGACATGATAAAAATCCCCAAGGATGTTTTGATTATGATTTTATATAAAATGTTTATTTGAATAGACATATGAATGATAGCTGATGAATCAACAAAATGAGCAGCAGGAAATACTTGGCCTGCAGAATTCTGAATCTCATATTGTGAGCCAGGGCTGAAGGAGGCAGATCTGGAGGGACCAGAAGGGGATCCCGGCTTGGAGCGGGCCGCCTGGCTTTGGGAGTCTAGCCCAGAGTAGGACTTCCTGACTGTATCAGGGGTTCCCTCCGTCAGAATAATTTGAGGTGCAGTGGGCTGGTTCTTGGAAGAAGAAAAGAGAAGGCCAATATTTTACGTACGGTTACATGTTGGCTACATTCTACTGATAATACGTACAAATTTTGAACTGAACTCTGGATACGTCTTGACTTTTCCTTACCTCAGGGAGACTCCTTTCAATCTGAGACCTGTCCGAGGTCCCACTTAGCCCTGGTAAGGGAGGGAGTGAAACACGTTGGTCATCCAGACGCCGGCTCTGACTATTGGATAAGACCTTGAAGAACTTCTCATCATGTAGACCTTTAAGGAGAGAAGAAAAAGGTTTATTTGAGAAAAATTAGACGTATTATTGTTGTAACCCATTTTGGTAATATTGGGTCAAAAAACAGGATTAAACATTAATCTGTTTTCTAAATCTATTCTGTACAGTTTTTCCATAATTTTAAGGCGTGGAAAGATTACAATTGATAAGCTCGAGGGAGCAACGCTGCTCATCCATACGCCCGCATTGGGAACGCTGCATTATGGCGAACATCTGCTTCTTCTCGGATGCAGACAATTCCTATGAGAAACCACAAAAATCGGTGAAACATCAAGTATAAATGCAAACGACTGACAAAAGACTATCAGATGCGAGAGTTAGCTGCTGAGCAGTAAGTATTACTGACCTGATGAGGCTTCTCTACCTCTGAGAGAGGGCTGAAGGAGGCAGACCTCCGGGGTTTAGCAGCGAGGCCTAACCCTGGCACAGTTAGACCTGTGGTCCCATCTTTAGCCTGGGCTTTGCGCTGAGCAGACGGGGACCCGAAGTCCTGAAGTATGTGGGGTGCAGAGCACCTCTGTTCTTCCATCCTAGAACCCTGGAACATAAGACAAGAACAATTTATCTGTATCTAACTTAACCAAAACCTTTCCAAATAATGACAGGAACAATGTCCTTGCAACAAGACTAAAGTTTTTTTTCGCAGACTTCCTTGCATTTTTCATTCTATCATGGGCCTAACCTGCACTTTGGAGACCATGTAGCAAAGGTAGTTTGAATCTCCTCCACCTGCTGTGGAGGAACTTCCATTTTGTATCCGTGGCAACGCACCAAGTGATGCTCTTTGGTCATCGAGCCGTCCGTTCTGACTGTTGGCCAGGAGTCTGAACAAATCGTCTGCATCTGGACCTGAGGAGAGGAGAAGAAAGCCCTTAAAGATGAATAGATGAAGTGTGTTAAGTCAAATATTAATCAGGGAAAGTCCTTACCAGTGGGTGCATTCCTTCCAGAGGATCTGTTTTCATCATGTCTCAAGGAGTCAGAACCTGGACTGAAAGAGGCTGATCTCGGGGGGCCTCTATCAGCACTAGAGGAGTCATGACTTGGTCCAGCCAAAGGTAGAGAACTAGGGGAGATGACAGGCAAGGAGCACCTTTGCTCCTCCATTCTGGAGCCCTGGAAATCATATGAAGAGAAGTGTGTGCACTAGTCATAGTAACTACAACTGAAGGGGTCTGCGATGGCGTTCTCAACATGAGACCAACCTGGACCTTGGAGACCATGTAGCACATGTAGCTGGCATCTCCTGCCGTGGCTGATTTGCTTTCAACGTTTTTGGTCTCTGGCGAGGAAACAAGCACCGCTCTCTGGTCATCCAGTCGCCTGCTTTGAGTGTCGGATATGAGGCTGAAGAATGTCTCGGCATCAGGACCTAAGATAATAAAGGTGACATATCCAATGCATTATTGGGGAAACCGCAGAACCCCGTTTCATCCTGGGGAAGGTTCATTGCGAAACATGCTGAGCCGTTGAAAAATAGGAGGCACGGGGTGGAGTTTCTGGGAGTTTATCTCTTTGTAGCGATTGTGTCCTCACCTGTGGGCGCATCGCTTCCCCTTTTCATGTCGTGTTTGGGTGTTGTGGGTGCGCTCCTGATGGGCTCGAAGCTGCAGCGCTGCTCGTCCATGCGGTCACGTTGGGAGTGACTGATCAGCGAAATGAATTCATCTTGTACATCTTGGGACGCTGCCTGTTACAATCATAAGGGATTCATTGCTAACAATGAGTGCATATAGTTAGAACAGCGAGCCGCTGTTGGAATCCCTATTCCACATTTCTTAGGTTATTTTCCTTTGTCAACGAGTCACATAAGACATGAGAAAGATTGATTTGTGAATGAAAAAGACACCTCTATATGACTGTCTGGTTCCGTCTGGATCTTGTCTGGACTGGTGGAGGAGCACAGCACTTTTCTGCTTGTGATTGGAGTGCTCTCAGTTAGAATGATCTGAGGAGGAGGAGGAGGACACGGCACTGCGGGAACCTGACAAAATACAGATGAATTAATAAGTGCCTTTCTCTTTATGGATAATACAAATGTCTGGGAAACATGTAATCTCCGTTATATTACACCTGGTGGCAAATCCCTGGCAGGGAGGCTAGTGACACTCGCTGGTCATCGAGGCGTCTCGTCTGGATGTTGCTTAGAAGGCTGAAAAACTCCTCTGAGCCGGGACCTGGGAAAGAGGGAAACAAGGATTAGATGGGATTTGATGAGATGCTGAGGGATGACATGTTTACGTTTCTCTGTGAATGCTGTTTTAATGTTACCAGTGGGCACGGTGCTTTTGTGTGCTGGGGTTGAGGGGTTGCTCCTGCAGGGTTGCAAGCTGCAGCGTTGCTCCTCCATGCGTTCACTCTGGCAGAAACTGATCATGTTGGCAAACTCATCCTGTTCACTTAGTGTTCCCTGGTAGAAAAATGCACAATGAATACATCGAAAGAACACCTACCAATTAGAATTCACAGGTCACAAATTTGGTCATTTTAAACAAAAGCCAAGTTATTATAAAAAGTCACAAAAAAAATTTGTATAGAAAAGGAATATGATTAGTAGCACAAATATTTAGATTTTAAGCGCTTAGGATAAATAGTGTATTTTTTAGAAAGCTGTATTAACGGCTATAATATCTTACCGACATGATGCTATCAGAACGCACTCCAAGCCCCACTTCTGTAGCTGTCATCCTTTACTCTCCAAATGGTATAACAAAGGAAAACAAAAACAGGTTCAAAAGCCACAGAGATAACACTAAACGGAAAATTAATCAATAGCCACAGAGATAACACTAAACTGAATATTAATCAATAGCTTCAGCTTGTTTTTATAGATACAATGTAATGAAAAGTAAGAGCATCTTATCACTCAATTCCAATGTTGTTGCCAGTAGATGAAAAACAGGTTGAGGTTTTATGGGAGGCTTTTATAGAGGGTTTAAGCCTCAAGTATTAACCCACTGCTATTAAGACCCCAGCCATTGGCCCCTTGTAATATCCCCATCCGTAATCCCAGATAAAAATATATAATCCTCGACACGGAGAAAGATGGTCTTTTCCCCCCATCAGATAGATTTGTAGGATCTCATGCTCAGAAAACAGACTTTCCTTGTAACTATTTTCTTTTTTTCTTGATTTCTTTATTACCAGAAGTTCCTCAGGCAAAAAAAAAAAACAAGGTCAAGACAGGGTAAGGAAGTCACATCCCGTAATGTACTGCAGTGCAAGTGAAGTTATTTATAAAGATACAGGTAATGTGAAAGCTGTAGTCTGTCCGTCATAAGAATTAATAATACCTTGAAGCACAAAATCCAAGGTTAAAATGATCCTTTATAGTGATGGTCACAGAATGGCCAGAAACATCTCCAACTACAAAATATTGATGAATAAAGTCCATTAGGAGTGCAAGATTTTTTTATTGTGTAGCTCACTTTATTAATAAATTTGACCAGGAACAACAAATAAAAGGGCCCATCCCACTCCAAATCTTGACATTAAAAGTGTTCCATAAAAAGTGCATGATTTCAGAAGACAGTATATTCAACATGATGACTGATTGTGACGAGATGAAACATCCAAATTACAGACAAAGGCACACATTGTGTAAATGGCAACAAATCTAAATCCTTTTTGTGAAAGTTGGTTTCCCATCCATCGTCTTACACCCATGCAACACAAAGAGAAGAAAACACAACACACATTAAAAAAAGAAAACAAAAAAACGTTTGGAGAAAATAAAACTAACCTTTTCTATATATATCTCATTTGCGGTACATGATATAATTGTGGACCGTAAACAATATAAACACAAATCTATCCTGTTGCAACGCAATTACAGTAGAAGGCACAAAAAAAATATATAGATATAAACTTGAATTTAAGTTGGTTTAAATAAAATATTTTTGAACGTACTCAATTACAGCAGTAATATTTACACTGTCCATTTGGCTTCCAGCATTAAAATAAAGATTACGCTGAATACCAAAGACAGAATCACAAAATAGATTTAGTCGTAAAAGGAAACTAAAATAAATGGCATGTTTCTATTCAGTAGTCTCAAATCCTGCAACTAAAGGATCAGTAACCAATCATCTCAAAGGGAAAGGGAGCCTCCGTATAACCAGTCCAGGATTGCGTCCTAACTATCCGGAACCAGGACCTGGTCCAGCGTCTTCAGGTCTGTCAGGAAGCTGCTTGGGGTCAGGATGTGAGAGGATCCTGTTGGGGAGGGGGGGGGGGGGGGGAAGAAGAAGAATGTGCTTACAAAACGTGTGACCTCATCGGATTCGGAGAGCGCCGTGAGGCTCCCGCCACTTACCGATGAGGACCTCCCATTTCCCGTCCGTGGCTCGGGTGACCTCGTAGGCTGAGCGCATCTCTGAGTGGGACACGCCGCCGATCACAAAGATGATGAGGCGAGGGCCGGTGCGATATTCTGATGGAGACTTCTTGTGCCAGTGTCCAAAACGTGCACTGCTGTAGAGCAAACAGAGGAAGGACTTCATTGTTTTACTCGTGAGAATCAATATCAACATAAACATAGACTGTGGGTACGTCTCGATAACTGAGAACATGTTGAATGCCTCTGGAAAATTACATCATATTTGACTGGAAACTGGCCTATTGTAACCTTCCTATCCCCTGCTAACCTTGTCATAAGCTCTGTTCAAGTGTAGACGTGGAAATAAAAGCTTTTGTGTCAACCTGGTAATCCAACTGCCTCCAGGCTGTGACCCCCTAATTGCTCCAAATGTCTGGGACTTTGTCTAAAAATAAAGTCTCTAAATGGAATCATGTCAAGTTAGCGTGGGCCCTTCCTATTTTCCACCAAGCGCTGCATTCCCATCCCCTAGTCTACTGCCGTTTAAAAGCCTTGTTCCGTAAAGTACCTGACAGTTGTCTGCGTGGTGTTGACGGGAGCTGGGTCGGCGATGTACGGCCATTGCTTTTTGTCCAGCTTGTCTTCTATGACGTGCTGGGAAACAAGCAGAGGGAGAACGTGAGGGCCGTCTCTTAACCCTTTGTCACCCTCGTCCTTAAGATTGCAGCCCTACCTCCATGATGTCCTTGATGGTGGGCGTCCATCTAGAAAGCTGGTAGGTGCTCTCTGTGCGCTCCTTCTTATCCGGCAGCGTCTTGCCTGCATTGGGGCCCTGATCCGAAACACAGTTGATCAAACTATCATTACAAACAATCTAAATGGGGAATAAACAGGCTTCATCGAGGACTCCAGAAGGGTATTGAAAGGTAGAGGGGAGGGTGATTCACTGATACCCCGGCGATGATGTTGCAGCCAAGGTGCTGCAGGTTGGTGAAAATGTTGCGGTCGGCTTGCACATTAGCGTGTTGGATGAGCTTGGTGAGGTTCTCCTCCCCAATGCCTGTATGAGGCAGAAGACAACGATAACGCTTGTCAGAACAGATGAGGAATAAACCCTGCACTCGAATGGGAAACCTAGTCAAATGGGCGTGGATGTGAAAAACAATGCACTCTTTACGAATGCCACCAGAGAGGAAATGACTATCCCAATAAAGTACAAAGAAAACCACAACATCGCCTAACCCTACCTTTTTTCTTGTGGAATATGAACAGCAGTATAATGCGGATCTTGTCAAAATGTCCAATGTTGGCATCGAGGAGCACTGGAACGATGCTTTTCATAGCATCCTTCAAGGGTTCTCCCTCTGCATCTGTCCCCATAGCCAAGTCCTATAAGAAAAACACCAAGAAAAAGAAAATGTCAGGTTAAAGTGAGAAGTCACATCCCTACTACCTTGGCCAGTGCCCTTATAGTTGCTAGTTTGGTTCTTTAAAAAAGTAATGGCGCTTTACCTTTTGAGCGAACCAGGTAAGTGTTCCCCGGAAATATGTATTTATGCTTATAGTCCCAAATTGCGGAAGATATAACATTATTATTATTATCATTATTAATAATAATAATAATACATAGGATTTACAATGACAAAGTGCACCTTGGGATTTGTAGTTTGTATTTATAAACTGTATATTTTTTCACACATTTTAAATTTCAAAAAGGCGAACTGATAATAATTTATTTTATACGTTCAAACTTTGGGGGAGATTTTTCACCAGGAATCACGATCAAATACATTTTAAACTGAAAATGAGCCAAAATGTCAGGGGCGCCGGGATGTTGCCCCCGACAGTAGAAATGGGGCAGCTGCCGTGTGGGAAACCAAAGCCCAAGCTGTCCTGCTGAATGGAGCCCACACATGTCCCCGGGATTAGCTAAGCGGAAGCTTTCAGAGGCACTGATGATCCATTAGTGCGGCAAAGCCGGCCGCGCACACAAGTAGGCCATTTACACTTATTCTAATTGTACCTCAATAATGCAAAGATGATCACTCCCGCTGGGTCCCCGGCTCATCTGACACAGGTCTTAATCCTGTGGTGTAAACACTCCCCGCTGAGGGGCAACTCACGGCGGCCGAATCCAGAGAGCGCGTCGCGATCAAAGCTAGTACGTGAAGGTAGCGCGGGTCAAGGCGGCTGGGGCCTTTGAGAGTTTTATCGGCATGAGGACGTAGAGCTATGTAGCCCATTGACGTTACACGTCTTTCCTCTTTAGCAGTGACAGAACGAACTGTCATCCCATGTGCGTGGCGATGCGTGGAGAAGCGCAAGGCTGTCTCGCGCCGCTCACGCCACACTGATGTACACGCACACCACATGGCAGCGCAAAGTGAAAAGTGATAGACTAGTGATTCTATAGACTCCAGGGGGAGCGAGCGGGTGGGAGTGTTGCGCTCCAGCACACCGTGTGCATCGTTGGATTCTTCGTCTGACACTCTCAGCTAGACACATTTGGAGTTGCTCAACATTGGACAGAAAAAGCATCTCGTTTACATTTATTTTCATAAGAGGAGGATGTTTTGACTGGCGGCCCGGCACGACAGTACTGACCTGTTCCACCTCGCACAACTTGTCCAGAGAGGATTTAAACCTTTTCATGCAGGCCTCTGCCAGGTGCAAGTGAGTGGAGTACTAAGAATCACACACAGCATATTAAAGGTTAAACATCTTTGCGAAAAACAAAATTGATAATGTGAAGTACTTTGAGCATACAAAACAACGATAGCGTACTTTTTAAGAGAACCATTTGTTTTTCCATGCTAGTATCAGGCAGTGCTTCTGCAAACCCAAGAGAACCTACCAGGCTCAGCTCCTTTTGGTACTGTGGCATCTTCTTCAGCATCTTAGAGAGATCCTTGATATCCGCCTGAAGAACAAAACAGCACATGACGGGACTCAGAAAACCCACAGATGAATGATTGATATGCGAAACGTCAACACTGTAATTCCTAACGTCATCACTGATGACGAACATGTTTGAAAAAAATGATGGTATCAACGGACCTTATCTGTGCTCATCCGCTTACTCTCACAGAAGGTCCGAAGCAGTTCGGTCACTTTCCTGTAACATTAACAGAGCACCCACCCATCATTCCCATGCATCCAATCCCCTTTGTTGATTTGAAAGACATGGCAGAGTGACAGGTATCTAAGGGCAGTAACAGGAAACTCACTTGGTGACGTCTGCAATGTGCATGTGTCTCAACTGGACCCACAGGTCATCGTCCTCATCCAGCAGAACCTCCTTCTCCTTGGAGTCATCTACTCCAGTGGTTTTATATCTAGGAACGCACACAAACATATGTGGATATCCGGAGAGCAGTATAACTACACCGTTATTTAAAAGTTGAACAGTGAAAGTAAAGGACAGTTTGAGACGTTGACCTTTACCGCCCCTTGGACAAGGCAGCTAGGCGGCAACTCACTTGTATATGTCCTGTTGGATGTCAAGCAAGTCATAGGCCATGGCCTGGAAGGTTAACTCGTGAAGGATGGGTGAGATGGGGTCAAAGCCACGATCAACAATCAGCAGCTGGGATCGAGCCTTATCAGCACCCTGTAGAAAAACAGGAAACACAACAGTTAGAATCCCGGACCAGCAGACTAATAGACTGACACAATACTGCTTCTCGTTTAAGACAAGAGATTGTTCTAAATTATTATTTTAATGTATGAGGCAGATAAAGCACAATCCAATTGAAAAGATGCATTTTTGGTCATGCAAATCTAAAGAAGTTTGCTGTGTAAGAGGTATGCTGGGAAATGCAGTGCCAAGCACTAAATGTTGAAGGAAGTATACCCCTTTACAAGAAGGAATAAAAAGTAGAAAAGAATACATGCCTTCTGAGATTCCACTCAGGCGTAAGGACATGAGCTATGAAAGGCAGGAAAAGAGAGAAAGAGAGAGAGAGAGAGAGAGAGAGAGAGAGAGAGAGAGAGAACAAGGCCCATCAGAGGCCGTGAGAAATTGACAGGAAATAAAGGCCAACATCCAACAGCTGAGAACGCTACACGGCAGCAGAGTGAAAAACAAACAACTTTTTAGCATCATCTTTTTTTTGCAATAACACAAAGGTTGAACTAGCAGGTATTGCTGTGTCGCTCTCCCTTTCTTCTTACCTCCCCCATGCTAGGGTTGTCTGCTTTATGAGCGTTGAGGCGCTGAAAAACCTCGTCAGCCAGTTTGGCATTCCCCTCTGGTCCACTATAAGGGAAGACGGTAAACATCATATAGTGACCCACATTACGTAAAGAGTGGTGCGTAAGCCCTGATGTCTGGTAAAGGGTAAAGGTGATGCCTTCGGTAGCGGATGGCTGGGTATTCCTTCAGCGTGTCACAGAGCGTGGCTATCTGCTCGGCTATACTCTCCATCATCTTGCTTTTATCTCCCGCCTCGATGGGACTGTAGAAAGAGTGCAGTGAGGTCGGATCATCCAGGGAAAACACCTGTATAGGGTAGAAACACATTCATAGGTATAAACAGCTGCATTTTACGCATCGGAAGGAGCCGGATGGAGAGAATGGAGCAGAATGTTCAGGCAACTCCCAACATACTGCTAAGAAATTGTATTCTAACTAAATCCTTAACTGCAAGTTATTTTCGGATGAAGGTATTTATGCTTTTATTTACCTAACATTGTTCAAAATTCTATAACGGCTGGTATCGTATTCCATTGACTTTCCAATTGGATCCATGGAATGACACAGTGGTAGTGTCTACACTAAATGTCATTTTTCAACTATTTTAATAAGAACAAGAGTACTGACCTGCGACTCATAGGGCAAGAACGCCACATTGATCTCCTTTAGAGTCTTTATGACCCTGGCAACTCTGGACTTCCCAATCTCAGCAAAGAGATCATTTGGACAAGCTGGGCAGAAGTGAAAATATATTAGTAGTACAGTCAGATCATAAGCAAAAAGTGTAAAACAAGTGCAGATCTGTGATCATTTAAAATGTTGATCTTACTGTCAGTGAAGAAAATGTGTGCGGCTTTGTAAGTGAAGGCAGTGTCTTTGAAGTCATTGATAAGGGCATGAACAGACTGTAAAGGGGTGACATAGAATGCGTTAAAGAGGCGGGAGGTGAAGGGACAAGATTAGCATCTGAGGCAAAATGTTCATAAGTGCACCTTACAACTGTAAAATTATGAAAAGGTCTCTCACAACTCTCACCTTCTGCACTGGTGAAATGAGATAAATAGCCTCCAAGCTCGAGATTGGCTCCCGCCTTTTGTTCACGTCCTCCACAACTGGCAAGGAAAAGGAAAATATTATAACATTGCTTACTTCCTTGTGCGCTCTCTCACTGCACCCATCGTTGTTGGATTGGCCGTATTTCCACACACTTTTGCAATATAGAGCAATGTATTTGAGCAATCCCGACACAATTGCACATAAACAATACGAAGTCACACACATGGTAATGTGAGTGGTCAAAGGATGAAATTGGTGTGAAACTTTCTGCTTTTATTGTGATTTTAGTACACATAAACACATGAATCCCTGACCCAACACTTACTAGTTACTCCTTCTGCCATTATGTCAGACATTTTGCAACAAGAAGACAGTATTCGCATGCTGATATGATCCACAATGAGGACCTGGGAGAAAACGAATGACATTTCTGTTTTCGAACTTGATATCAACCACTTAGCACGCAAAATAGTCAAGAACTGCATAATACCTTCCATTCGCCCTCTTTCTTCACACTCTTGATGACACCGTTAAGGATTTCTGACAAGAAATAGTATAACAGTGTTGCAAAGGATTGGTCTAATAAAGCGGACTTAGCAGCTTGCAACTATGATTTCCTTCTGAGAAAAATGTGTGACTATCAGTATCACTTAGTCTGTCTTGACTATCCTAAATTATGTTGAGCAGATATTGGGTGAAGTGGACAACGAATTTCAGTTAATTTGTATAGATTCAATGGCTATAACATGTAGGTCAGTGAAAATGTCAGCGCTAAACTCGAATAAAAATAACATAAGCAAGTTTGCTAACATTTGGTAGCTAACAAGGAAGCACTCATTTGAGTGACTTCGGTAGTTCAGTTCTCAATCGCAAAACTGGAGCTAAAATTGAGCTGTAGACCAATTGTAGAAGTAAATTTAACTAACACTATTTTGAACAAAGGTTTTTAAGTGTTCCATAATAACTTTAATAGATAACTTACTTTCCCCAACCACCGCTTTCAGTCCACTCGGAGCCATCTTTTTGACAGATCTAATCGCCTACCCTTGTGACTTCCGTGTTGTTGACTTTTTTTCAAGCAACATTGAGATTTGTGCAAGCGAAGTAGTTCCCCTTTCACTCCCATTTTAATAACAAAAAATTGTGACAACATTAATTCAGCTGATCATTTAAGATAATTAAGCCTCCTCCCAAAAAAAGTTTATATTAAAAATTAAATAAGCACACGTGATCCAATATTGTCTTCGAATTTATTTCATTACAATTACGTTATCTAAACTGCCAGCATCGGATTCCCTGTGAAAATACATTATTGAATTATTACATGCATTGAGAAGTACTGAAATGTATATATTTATATATTATTTTAAATGTATTTATTAATGCGCACACACGCGCGCACGCAAACACACACACACACACTCACACACACACACACACACACACACACACACACACACACACACACACACACACACACACACACACACACACACACACACACACACACCACAGAAAACATGCCGGACAAATTAGATGCTATATAAGATAAAAATATTGAGTGTACCTTTTCTGTTGATGAACTAGTCCAAGAGTTGTGCTACCATCATGGCCAACATATAAGGCAAGTCCTGCTTCTATAACAACATGGATATGGCTTAGAAAGATTAAAAATTGAGCTGTCATTGATAACATGATATCGAAGCTGATTTCTCTGGTACCTTCCATTGGAGTCTGACCAAGCTTAGACACTGGGCCAAAGTTCTCAAGACACATGTCATCTACCACATCAAGGGCATTAACACGAGTCCCATAAACACGGTTCAGTTGATCTGCCACACTAGCTCTTTCCTGTGCCTCCAAATTCTGACTGGGCAATGCATTCAGTAGTCTACCTTTGATACCCATAGACTCTCTGAAAGTGTCTAATCGACACCCCGAAAAACATGCAATTGTAATATCTGACTAGTTGATTAATCTGTTTTGCGAATGAGAGTGAGTGAATAGATGGCCAGTAAATACCAAGCGCAGAGTAGCCTGATGGGTCCTGTTCAGGAATCTCAGTTTCCTCAGATGGCAAAGATTTGTCGGAGAAATTAGTGGCAACAGACGGTTGAGTCGGCCTAATTGGGTGTCATGTAGGAGATACAAATACATTTTACTCTGTAATTAGGTCTGCAACGGCCTATACTTTCTCCTAAAGTATTAGTTAAAAGCTAGCGTTGTGTGTCAAGTTTCAATCAATAATGAAATCTTACACCCTAAAACAAGGGTCGCCCTGAAGCAGCTTCATCTGTATTCCCACCTGCACATAGACTGTTGATAAGTTTCATGTCACAAAGTTTAGCCAGAAAACAACATTAGATGTCATGTTTTTAGGTGGTTTGTTATAAAGCCCTTCGCCTCTCACCTTGAGAATAGAATTATCAAGCTTGTAATCCTTCATATATCCTTCTAGGATGCAGTTCCTTGCTTTATAACCAGAACCCGCAAGCTCTGACAGGTTCAAGTCAACATAACCCACCTCGAAAACAGCAAGACATGTCACAAAATACACGTAACACAGCCAGGGATAATTGGTGAAAATTCTTCTTAAAGCATATTATATGTTATACATATTCATTTATTCAAAACATAATTACACAAATAAGTGTACAACTTTATCACAACTTCCCCTCATAGCTCTTCGGGGTGAAATTAATTACTAATGGCCGTAAGCATTTTTTTTATTTCCAACATACCTTTTTGAAAGACTTTCCTCCCTTTCTATCCTGTATGGGGGAATATATGTATTCAGCTACCATGGAACTACTCGTATAGCAATACAATATAAAACACTGATATTGAGGCATAACGACAAATACAATATTTGATACCCTTCCTGTTAATTCGCAGAGATGCCCTAAAAATCATTCCTTGTTTAACGTATATGCATAAATAAGATTAAGAACAATTAAAATGATAAAGAATGATTTAAAATGCTTTAACACCTGCAACACAATAATAAAAAATAAATAAATCCGTATTTGGAGCCTTTAAATAAAGAGTTTTTTTTATTTTACGAATTTTATGCAGTAAAATTAGAGAATTATCTGATACTTGACACATGCGTGTTGACCAATATAACAGATTTTACTCTGACCACTAATGGCAAGGCCTGCTGACCTTGCGGACTGATAATCTACATATGCAGTTCTCCAGGATCCCAGTTGAGCTACTACAGGCAACTCTGCATTCAAACTGAAATGTTTTACCCCATTGTTCAACACCTCAGATCTGTCGATTACACCAACAAATATAAAAGGTAGGCCATCATTTAATACGTTTCGAGTGTAATTTTTCATCCTCTATGCATTCTTATCTAAAAAATAAAAAAACATGTTTATAATCACCTTGGAGACTCATCTCTGTAAGAACCATCATGCAAACGAACTTTGCAAAAGAGCCAACCAGTCACCCGTGGCACATTACCCAACTCATCCAAAAGCAGAGAAACAGAAAAGTTCTCCCAGTAGTCTGCGAGTTTGTAAGAGATTTACCAACCTCCGACCAACTTCCATCCTCTCTTTCTCTGCTGGTCGTCCCACACAACATACATTAATACAGTTAATTCTGAAAATTACTTGACATTGGGACTCTACACTTCATGGTTGAGCATAATCTAAACATCTGTGTTGAATAAAAATTCTACCGTAAATTGAATTGTGACATCATATAATTATTGGCAAATAAAACAATTCTAAAACTAGATTAAAACTTTATTAAAGGACAACATTCCATATACATTTGAAGGCCAGTGTAACCAATACAAAATAAATAACTTTCAATGCCATCTGAGAAATCTGAGATTTTATCTGACAACAATATATTCTTAATTTACACACAAATAATCTTAGTTAACGGCCATCAAAATGAAACACAGTCATACTCAAAGCCAAGGTGCACTTAATGGTAGTCTGAAATGTTCCAGATCCAATCTCACCCACGACAGACCAACTTCTTTCACCATCTGTAGACCAAGACTGGGAATAATCCAGTTGTAACTGTCCGCGAATATCTTTTAATGCACACGATAATATCCTTAATTCTCTTCTGCCATTTCTTTCAGTATACGTTGCTCCTTCCGACTTCGCATCCGCTCTTTAAAGTCTTCCAGCTCTTTCCTCTACAAGACAGATTATTACTCACTATTATTATTTTTTTAAATCATGATTTTATCTCTGGTATGACGAAAATACTTAATTTAATCATTAATTGCCAGGTAGTCACAATGAAAGGTGTACATTGTAAGACGCAACATAAACTGCAAACTTACATGGTGTCTCTCATCAGGTGGGAAGATTTCCCTCTACATAACAGCAAATAAAGCAATAATATTTTTGTTTAGTCAATGACAGAAGTTAACACAGTAAAATAAATATGTGCTCATAATAAATGCAGAAAAAGGTGGACGACAAATACGACATCATAACAAACCTTTCTCTTTACGATGTATTCTTCGAAATATTCAGCTTGATTTGAGATCCAGAACATGGTGACAGGAAAAGACAAATAAAGCATCATCTGTTCAACAAAGAAATCCGGGACGTACATAATCAGAGGATGGTAGGATATGTAACGTTAGCTTTGACGCTAGCTAAAATAGCAAGCTAACAATAGTTACTTGTGCTACAGTTGAGACATTATATTTCCATATCATAGTGTAGCTCACAAACCTGTAGGTTGAACCAATTAAATTGATTAACAGAAAAACACTAATATGACGTGATTAAGAGGTAAAAAAGACAAATGAAACTCGACTTACCCGAAACACTTCTATTTTAACGCCCATGTTTCCGTCTTTGGTCCAACCTTCACTGAACTTCCGTTTTACAAAACACCAATCAACAAGAAGTGTTTCGGCGAATTTCGTGTTGCCAGATTGGTACATGTAGAAAACCTCCCAATCGATGAATGGACAAATGATCACTTCAATTGAATGCCAAGACCAAAACGTTTGTTTTTATTTATTTAAGAATTAGGTTAGTTTAAAGGTTTATTACCATATCACGCTGCTATCCGACACAACCTACATCATAAGACCACGTTCGTCGTACTTTAATACCGCAATTTAACCACTAAGTGTCGCTGTGCATTACCATTGATTCGTTACTACAGGGTACACGATTCTAAATAAAAATGAACAAATAATACAAATGTGTTTCAATTATGTAGCCGTATCTGACAATGCACCCCTATGGCCTAATAACAGGGTCTTACAACCAATACACATCTACAACGATTTTGAGCATAAATAATAAATACAAATAATGAATTACATGTTATTGGTTTACAATGTTGTCGTTCTCTTTAATATCGTTACAATTTTAAACTTTAAGTAGAATGTTTAAGTCCGCACTCGCCGCTTCTAAAGTCCTTACGTTCTTTACGCCTGTGACGTCACTGACAACGAGATTTGTTTGTTCTGGGTCCTCGGACAGAAAGATCCCGCGCACCCTGACAACCGATCAAACCGAGGTAAATGTTGTTGTTTCAAACATTTTTGTATCTCCACATGATAACTCATACAAGATGTTCAAAACTGTAAAAGTGTTAGGTCATGTCTGGCCGCTCAATTGTTGTTGGTACGCCATGACATGTCTTGTGTGCGGGGCTAACAGAAATGTACGTTTCTGAGACTGTGTACAGGCTATTCGATTGGCGGCCTTCTACCTTTTTTATTTGTAATTTAGCTACCACTTCAATCGATTCCTAGCCAATATTACTAGCAACATTGTACGTTTAATCCATATTTAAGACAGCCTCCACCGATAAACACCATTGTCTGGTCGGAACAACCTAAGCACAAAAAGATAGCTGTAGTGGTCTGTTCAGCTAGCGAGCTACTGCTGTCTGTCCTGTTAGTTAAGCTAGTTGGCCTTTTGGAATGGTGGTGATCATGACGTAGAGGTGATGGCGCATACTCAGTCAGGCTCAGTCTATTTGCTGGAGAAGAAATATAAAATACACTACACAGTTTATGAAGTTAGCTTAAGAATGTCCTTTGCCTGAAAATAATTCAATGCAATTACGGACATGCACGGAGGAGCTATTGTTATTATCGTTCAAATACAGCCGTATAAGCGTAGGTTAGGATTTATATATAAATTCCATTGAAAATTATCCCTCCATTTCCAGGGAGATTCCGGACCCTGCATCGATGGGTTTAACTCTTGGCAAATGCATACGAACCGTTGCGCTATTTTCTTTAAACTGTTACGTTTTTGGTGTAACCGCTATTAGCTTGACTAAATATGTTAAGTGCTTTCTTCGGTGTGCCTGCGTGCTTCACTCCACGTAGCCTTCCTTTGCCATTTCTTTGTCAGCCACTTGGCTAATATAACCGTAAACGGCGTAGGATTAACGCTAGTTTAGAATGAGAAAATGTGTCTTTGTTTAAAGAGTACTATTTGAATAGTAAGAATTGTGTAGTGTCATACATTGTACTAATGCCAGTAACTAGAATGGCAGTTATCTGAGTTATGTGTGCTATGCCAGTTTTACAGCAATGTCAGTGTGAAGTATGTGAATGCCCTGTCAATAGTGCACCAAGCCATGTTAAAAATACTGAATGAGATTTTATGTAGTCCCAGGGCCAAGTGAGTTGCTGAATTCAGGGAAACCACATGATATTAGAGGTTTTTATTCGAGTGACTCCAGTATGCGATTTTAGTAGTAATCCAGCTTCATGCAAGTTTATCCCAAATAGGTCTGAGCTCCGTCTTAATATAATTTTTGGGCAGATTTGTTTTCTAAGCATTAACTGTTACAGATTTTTCTGAGAATATATTATAACTAACATGTTGATTTTGAAAACACATTAAGTTTATATCTATTTATCTTTGTAGATTACCCTCATGGAAATATTATTTCCTTAAAAATCTTCCATTCCTCTTTCTGGTTTAGTTACCATGGTAACTCCTTGGCCTACTTGTAAATGACCTCTGAAATGAAGAATAATGGATGGACAGAGAAGGAACTGTTGATGTTGAGCACATCTTATTGAATAAGAAACTGTTTGAAAATGTTTCACTATTTTGATTCACAAATATTTGTCATTGGTATGACGATTGTTATTTCTTTGCCCCCGGGATGTTTTTTTGTTTTTTTTACTGAATCCTGCAGTCTAAGCGAGTACTCTGTGAGCACCCTCTTTTGTAATATGTTTCAAGTAGACCTATGTTGGTGTAGCTTAATTGTTTTTGTTTAATTTTTGACCATCCTCTCTTGTCTCTCACCCAGGTGTGGACGGTTTTCTGCTAGCTGGGACGCGTCTCTGGAGCAGGTGACACCAATTACTCTGTTACGTGAGACAATGACACACCCTTTCGTGTGAGGGAGTCCACACGCACAGGCATAGCCACATGTAAGTCTATTTTTCTCAGACTCAGGCCCTTGACCTTTGTTAGTCACGTGGGCCTCTAATGTTTAGACCTATTAGAATGCCGTGTCACGCTATTCAACACAATGTTGCACTGTACCGAATGCATACGTTTATCACAAGATCACTCAATTTTAAGTGTGATATAAACGTCTCAAATTGGCCACATTGTTCATCAGACTAACATGCAAAAAGGCATTAGACCAACTCTTGCTATCACACCCTTTTGTAATTCACTTTGTAACAGTACATCAGAAGTTTTCTCTTTTTTTATGGACCATCGAATCGTAAATTAAAGATACGATGTTTAAGACATCACACTGATGTTTCTGTCAGCAATAAAGCATTCCCCATTTTTGACAATTATAGCTAAATATAAAATGCAAAAGAAGTGTTAGTATGTAACAAAAGTTGGTCTAAGACTTTTTGTGTGTTAGTGATGTGAAGAATATGGTTTACTTTATGAATTTGTTTCTCAGTTAATGTGTGGCAGTCAAGTGTTCAATGCGTTTTGAAATTTAAACAATTGGCTTACATAAAAGTCCAGATTCAATGGGACAGTAGAGGAATGCTCTACAGCCATTGCAGAATACGTTTCATCAGGTATTCTTTTTGTTTATTAAAATGACAAAGGCAGCCAGTTTCACATATAAGACCTACAATCATACAAAGAAAGGAAGGTCAGATGTTATAATAGTTATAAGACCACCCAAGCATGTAGAAACAATGTATTGATGGCAAAGACACATTTTAAGGGTAGGTTCTACTTTAATAGGTATTGGTATTTACTTACAACTTACTTATAACAGTTGTCACAGATGACAGCTGTGTGGGGGTGTGGTGTTCTGTATGGGTGAGGAATGAAGGTTGTGCATGTTTGATTAATGCTTTTTATTTAGTTTACTGAGTTCATGCTTTCAAGTACCAAAAGGGATGCCTGACGATGTATGTTCTTGTTTCGGTAACCCCAAAATGTCACCTGCTTCATTGTTAGTTTTTTTGTAAAAAAAATGTTTAACCAGTTGGCCTACTCTCCTGCCCTCTCTCTCTCT